>LPNX010680971.1:170822-219030 GCA_001517045.1 Pseudotsuga menziesii | reverse complement strand
CTAACTTGTGGATATTAATCAACTGGTTTACATTTTTCTGCTATTTATCTGAGCATTGTCATCATCAAGTTTATTCATAACATTACTGCTCAACTGTCTAATACTATTCATATTACTCAACTGTGATTATATTATTTTTCATTTTATCTTGATAATATTGTTCATAAATCTTTCCTAACTGTGTATATTGTTCATAGTTTGATCTCATCTCATTTTTAGATAACTTAACCTGTGGGATAATTAACTTAGACTGCATCCATTGAAAGTTGCATTCTCTGACTCCATTACTTAGGCACTGGTTATATTAAAATGATTGACTGTCATTAAAATATTGCATCTTGCATTGGTTTGACTGTCATCTCTCAAAACCTTGGCCTCACACCTTAATAAGATCCCTTTAATTTGTAATTAATTAATAAATCAGGAACTTAGTCTTCCGTAGGGACTTCCCCCCTTGCCTCTGTTGGGATCTTGCCTAAACGGAGGAGTTGTGGATTGTGGTGACAGTGGTCCCCAGCTCTCGCTTGCCCCCAAGGACACACATAGGAGGTTGTGACTTTCCTGTGCCTTAAAGTGTGAATTAGGCGGCAACACACTTTTAATTCTATCCAAAATTAATTTCACTGACCTCACTTAAATTTATCAAAAAGTCACTTTATTCTCTAAAGTGAAAATTAAAAACTCATCTCAAGTTATTAATTGCAAGGGTCACTTTAATTTTCCCCTTTTAATGACTTAGGCAAAAGTCACTAGGGGAACACTTTCCTAGGTACAAAAATCAACACTCCCTCTTACCAAGGAAGGTGTTGTGCACCACACCCAACTTGTCTCTAAAATGAATGAACTTGCCTCCTCCAAGAGACTTTGTCAGGATATCTGCAACTTGCTCATCAGTGGAAATGTACTGCAACTCCACTGTTCCTCTCTGAACATAATCACAAATGAAATGTTATCTGATCTGAATATGCTTTGATCTGTCGTGAAATATAGGATTCTCAAAGAGCTGGATGCAACTCTGATTGTTACAGTAAATCACCGTAGGCTTCAACTCCTGATCAAATAAATCCATCAATAACTTGCGAAGCCACAGTGCCTTGCAACTAGCCTGATTGGCTGCCATGTACTTAGTCTCTGTAGAACTCAAAGTAACATACTTTTGCTTCCGACTGAACCACGACATTGCTGCCAAGCCCAAATTGAAACAACATCCGGAAGTGCTCTTTCGGTCTGCCACACTGAAGCCAATCAACCTAACCCCATCCGATCTCCTATAATCCAGACCGTAATCCATTGTACCTGCAAGGTATCTCAACACATGTTTTGCGGCGACCCAGTGCACTCTCTTAGGCTCCACCATGAACTGACTGAGAGTGTTCACCGCAAAACACAAATCTGGCCTAGAGTTGACTAGATACATCAAGGAACCTATGAGCTGACGATATAAGGTAGGATCCACCAACTCTCCCTCAGACGCATGAAGCTTCTTCTAGTTGGTGACCATAGGTGTAGACATCGGCTTGCAGTCCTCCATCTGAAATCTCCTCATAATATCCACTGCATACTTCCCCTGCCCCAGGAAAATACGACCAGGGTCTTGCCAAACCTCCAATCCCAAAAAATAATGCATCAACCCAATGTCAATCATCTCATACTCTGAAGCAAGATCTCTCTTGTAAACTTCAATAGGTCTCTCCTTACCCGTGATAAACAAATCATCCACATACAACAGAAGAATGAGCGAATCATCTCCAGCCATGATGAAATAGAGATTTGGATCAACCTCACTCTTATGAAAACCCATCGACAGCAAGTAAGAGTCTATCCTGGAATACCAAGCTCGAGGAGCTTGCTTCAGCCCATACAAGGCTTTCTTTAGCCTGCACACGTGAGACTCTCTCCCATGAATCTCAAAGCCCCATGGTTGCTCCACATAAACCTCCTCTTGTATGATTCCATTGAGAAATGCAGTCTTCACATCCATCTGATGGATCTTCCAGCCCATTTCCGCAACAATGGAAATCAATGATTTGATAGAAGTATAATGGGCAACTGGTGCAAAGGTCTTATCATAATCAACTCCCTCTACCTGTGAGAACCTCCGCGCCACAAACCAAGCCTTGTATTTCTCCACTCTGCCATCTGCAACATGCTTTACCTTGTAAAGCCAACGAGAAGTCACCATTGATTTCTCCTCGGGTCTCGGAACAATCTCCCAAACATTGTTCTTCATGATGGAATGATACTCTTCCATCATGGAATCTCTCCAAACATGATGCTGAGAGGCCTTCTCAAAAGTAGATTGCTCCAAATCACGAAGATTAACAACCAAGGCCATATCCAACCTATAAGGCATCACTATAGTCCTCATTGGCTCCTTGGGCGTTCCAAACTCTTTAGCTTCCTTCAGGATCTCCTGAAGCCATTCAGGCTTCTTCCTCCCTAAAGGTTGCTCCCAAATTGGTCTATCATCATCTGTGGAACTCCCAGAAGTAGAAGGCCCAGAAACCTGTGTACCAGGAGCCGGTGAACCAACAACTGGTTAACTCTGTGATCCGGTAGCTCTATATGGTGAACATGTGACCTGAGAACAAAAACCTGTCCTCGAAGAACCTGCTGGCTGAAACACTCAACTTGAAGATCCTGTGCCTGTACTCTGTGGTCCAGTAGTCTCGGAAACTTGTGAACCTGTCACCTGTATTGAAGGTACCTGTGAAGCTACCTGAGGTGTGGGAACCTGCTGCTCTCCCTGCATTGACTCTTTGAACTTCCTGAAGGCCCGCTCCTCAAAACTCACTTCCCGCCTCACAACAACCTTCCTCAGAGCAGGAAGATAAATGCGGAAAGCCTTCGAAGTCTCATCATACCCCACAAGTATGCCTCTCTCTGCTGTGGGCTCAAGCTTTGTCCTCTTCTCAAAAGGGACATGTGAAAAAGTTAGGCAACCAAATATACGGAAATAACTCACCTCAGTCTTCTTGCCTGTGAACATCTCCTAAGGAGTCTTGTTCCCCAAGGCACGATGGGGACTCTTGTTCTGAAGGTAAACAACTGTACTACATGCTTCTGCCCAAAGAAAGAAAGGAAGTGATTGATCATGTAACATGGCTCTTGCTGCTCCAACAATAGATCGATTCTTCTTTTCTGCCACTCCATTTTGCTCAGGAGTATATGGTACTGTCAATTGTCTCCGAATGCCCTCCTGTCTGCAATACTCATCAAACTCCTTGGAGGTATACTCCAAAGTTACATATATCGTGTTGGCGAATATATCACCGGGGGTCCGGAATGAAACTTATCGGCAGCAACGGCGAAAATATCGGCAAATGTCGTTTTGCATTAAAAAATACAAAAAATTAACATTTTTTTCAATTTTTTTAACATCTAAAGCAACAACAACATCAAATAAACACATTTCCATATAAATATTAAAATACAACTAATATATAAGATGCATAAGATGTCAAATGGTGGATCATGATCACATATCGACTATAAACTGAAAATATTGAAATATGTTCTTGATGGAATGATAGAAAATCACATAAAATGATCAAAATAAATGTCTCTCAAGAAATTAATCATCATGACTCATGAGGCATCTAGATACTACATGATACAATGATAAATAGTAGAAATCATCGATCCCCTCTACCCCTTTTATAGGCAAAGGGCCCCACTCTTCCTTTGGAAGCAGTAGGGGGTCCTGTAGGTGCTTTGGATGAGTTAGGCATCAAATTGGAAGCTCCAACTACTTAAGCTATGGTGAAGGTCCAACTACTCTACAATTTTGATGAAACTTACCATGTTTAATGAGTGAAGGGTACATTTCTATTAAGGTCATGATAAAAGATTTCAATAGTCAATGCCACCAACATCAAGGTACAGGGATGGGTTGATGTGCTTGATTAAATGCCAATCCCATACCCTCATACTTGATAAAATCCAGTGGAATTGTTGAAATCCTGAAAACTATTAAGTCTCTTGAATTCTAAAAGGGATCTAAAATTCTACTTTTTGCATATGAAGTCCGATGAGGTTGGAACCACTCTCAAACATCCCGAAACTATTAATGGCAATGTTAAAAATTTAAGTAAAAGGATAGAAAATGAAAGTAAAGGAGAATGTCACTTTTACTTTAAGAATTTAATATTACCATTTATTACTTTAAGAATTTAATATATTTAGTTTTAATAACAGTGCCAAAAACTTAACCCATGAATTTTTTTTTCAAATTTCTTGCAATTTTTTTTAGTAGGGCGATATTTTCCAAAATCTCCCGATATATTCCCAATATATCGCGACATATTGAATATATCGCGATATATTCAAAATATTTTTTTCAAATTTCTTGCAAATTTTTTTAGCAGGGCGATATTTTCCAAAATCTCCTGATATATTCCCAATATATCTTGACATATTGAATATATCGCGATATATTCAAAATATCGAAAATATCGTGATTTTTTAGTGGCGATATATCGCCAAGGGGAATGACTCGCGATATATCGCGATATCGCCGATATATGTAACTATGGTATACTCACCTTCGTTATTTGATCTGAGTGCTCGAATCCTCCTCCTAGTTTGGTTCTCTACAAGAGCTTTGAACTCTTGGAACCTCTGTAAGACCTCCTCAGATTTCTTGCTCCTCAGGAAGTAGATCCAGGTCTTCATGGAATGGTCATCGATGAATGTCACATAATACTCAAAACCTCTCAGAGAAATAGATGACATAGGACCACACAAGTCGGAATGTATCAAATCAAGTACTCCTGTTGACCTATTATCACGACTCGTAAAAACAGTCTTGGTGTACTTTCCCAAAGCACACCCCCTGCATACATCACTGTGCTCAGTGTTGAACTCAGGAAAACCTGTAACCATGTACCTGAACATCCTCAAAGCTGGATGATACAGATGAGCCATCCTCCTATGCCATAGCTCACAAAGCTCACTGTCGCGATTATGTGTCAAAGCACGCTGGGGATGAAACAAGAGCTTGTACATTTTCCCACATCTGACTCCAATGGTGTAAGAGGCAGATGGTCCTGTAGTCTTGGGAAAAACACGCACATGTCCATCCAGGAAAGACACCCCAAGACCCCTATCCTCGATCATGGAAACTGGTATCAAGTTCTTCTGCAGCCCAGGTACAAACAATACGTCCCTTAAAGTCCCTTAAAGTCATGGGACTCATGCACTCTCTCTGAAATATAATGGTTCCACGCCCAACAACTCTGACAACTGTGTTATCCCCCAACACGACCTCCACATCTATCCCTGCCTTTGAAAGCTCAGAGAACATCTCTTGAGCACCTGTCATGTGGCTTGAAGCTCCACTGTCAATATACCACATGCTGGTGGTGGATGCACTGAAAGAATGGTCAGTCAACAAAGAATACTCCCTATCAATATCAATGTCTGCACTAGTCATGATGGATGCTCTCTCTCTATGAACATGCCCAGCACATAGAAAACTCTCTCTCAAATATAGCTGTAAACTCCTCAACCTCTGCTGAAGCTGCTGCTGCTTCTTCTTCTTCTTCTGTGGGCACTGTCCAACATAGTGCCCAAGCTTCTGACAAGCAAAGCACTTTACAGTGCTCAAGTCCTTATTCTGTCCATCCTGCTGCTTAGCCGCACCCTTCTTGAACTTCTTCTTTCCCTTGGCAGTCAAAGCCACATTCTCCTCATCCTCCCTGCTAGTAGAAGAGCTGCCTTGCACAAGACCTCTCTGGGTCTCCTCCTGAACAAAATCATCCCAAATCTTGTCCCAAGAAGGCAAGTTCTCCCTGGCTACTATAGCCTCCACAAAAACAACCCAAGGCTTTGCAACCCCATTCAAAGTTGTTCGCACTAGCTTAGAACCAGGAACAAACTCCCCTATTGCTGCAAGTTCATCTCTCACCCAAGAGATCCTAGTAAGGTAGGAATCACTCCCTCAACTTTGGCCATCTTGATACTTTCCAATTTCTCTCTCAAAACAATTTTTCTATTTTCATTTGAGCCTTGAAACAAGCTGTTCAAAGCATCCCACATCTGATATGGACGGATTTTACTAGAAATGTGTGGGATCACGAGATCTTTAACTGCATCTAGAATGATTCTTCTGGCCCTAATGTCCTTCTTGTTGAAGGCAGTTCGCGCTTGTGCATGGGACAAAATAACAACTTCATCCCATAACTCGTTTTCCTCCAATATAAGCACTGGTTTTAGCTTTCCATGGGACAAAATTCCCAACCCCATCAAGCCTATCCTCCAACCTAAGTCCTGTTGCCATTATCACTGCAAAGTTCAAGTCGCAACAAGGTGTTGTCCACTGACAGTCTGAAATTTTTCACAGTGAAATTCTTTTCTCTTTCTTTAACAAAGCTCTAATACCATGTAAATTTTCCAGCATTCCCCCAACCCGGTTTCAACCACCATTTTCCTCATTGTTAAATGCCCAACCCAATTTACTTTTAGCTGCAAATTAAGTCATTTCTCATAAACAATTTATGACTGAAACACATGAAGAATTTTACTACTTTTAATGAACAACAATTAAAAAACACAGTCACACATATAAATCAGACACAGAAATGTTTGGTCATATGACCCAGGAAAAACCAACGTTTTAAAAATCGGGCTAACCGGTTTTGGAACCGGCTGGTTCATCGGTTCGGTACCAAACCGACAAGAAAACCGGATCGGTGACCGGTTCGGTAACGAATCGGTCTGACCGACCGAGTTCCGATCTTGACTGGCCAGTTACGACCCATCTCGTGCAATTTGTCATTTTTTTTTTATTGTTTTAACTTTTAACTTTTGTTTTTTACCTAACCTAAAGGCTAATCCCTAACCCAACCCAACCCAACCCAACCCAACTACAAATAATAACAAGTTGAAGACAGTCACTCACTTTTTGTTTGATGTGTGGAGTCTAGAGTGGAGCTGAGTTTGATGATGATCATTGATGATGTATTATGTAGTTGATTATGCAGCATGTTTTTTGGACTCTCCAGGCCATATAGGCTTTACTATATAGGGCCTAGCCGCCTAGGCCTCATGTATTATGCATTTTGTTCTAGTATCCTAGATATGTTACATGTATTATCATTTATGTATTGCACAGAGTACAGTCACATACTCCAGATTACAGTACAACTTTGTGCCATTTTGATATATTGACTCTTATATGGTATATACATGAGCAGATTTTGGTTATTTTGTCTTCAATGCCTTGGAATCATGGATTATAATCTTGAAAATGTTGTTTTTTCTTTAAAATTTAAATATTTTATGTATTTTTTAGCAAACTGATTCATTAAATTCAAATCGGCCGATTTATGATCGATTCATTATCGATTCCGATTCCGATTCCGAGTTGACCTTTGACTGATTCCGATTTTTATAACTATGGGAAAAACCCCAACCTTTAGGGAAAACCTATTCTAGAGAGAGAGAATTTTAATTTCTGCAATAAAATCAAAGTACAACAAAAATAGAGATAAGCTTATCTCAACCACAGTGCTCAGCAAATTGTCTGAATTCAGAAATTTTACAGTCAAAATTTCTGCCAATTAGCTGCCTCGAAAACTGTGCCAAACTGAATGTACGAATTGCCTCAATTTTTTGTGCCCACTGTGGTACCGTACGGATTGTATGGACTGCCTCGATTTCCATGCTCATTGTACAGAATTTCGTGCCCAATTTTTTTCCTTCTAAAAAATTGTGCCCAGGAAAATTGCCTCGAAAAACATGCCCAAAATTTTCCTCAGGAAACGTGCTGTATGGAAATGTAATTTCTGCTGCTGTACAGTCTTGGGAAACATGCCCTCTGCTCTTCTCTCTCTGCCTACAATTTTTCTCCTTATGTACTCTCCAATTCTCATGAAAAACAGAACGAGACTCTAATGCCTTCCCTTGCCTTTTTGGTGTCTAAATGAGGAAGTTGAATAGTCATCTAATCCAAGGGCCCAAAATGAATTAGATGGATGGATGAGATAAATTACACTTTTAATTCTCTCCATAATTAATTTCACTCACCTCACTTAAATTTATCAAAAGTCACTTTATTCTCCAAAGTGAAAATTAAAAACTCATCTCAAGTTATTAATTGTAAGGGTCACTTTAATTATTCCCTTTTAATGACTTAGGCAAAAGTCGCTAGGGGAGCACTTTCCTAGGTACAAAAATCAACAGGTAATGGATTAAGAGCCGACCTAGTCATTTCTATTTTATATCTTTCTAGAAAACTAAGGCCAACCTAGTCATTAATGTGGGGCCATAACCCCTTCATGGAGGCATAGAAATTTCCAAAATTTCAACTCAATCTTGAAGTTTCTGGATCTATTCTCTGTGAACTTTTAGCCTTAGAGCTGACCTTCAACCCAATTTCACGGGGCAGCCAAAGAGAATAAATATCATGAGTGTACTTCAATACGTCGATGCTACTGTAAATTTTTCTTTTAAACTAGGGCTAAACAGTATATTTAATTTGTTTACTAAAATAACCACACATGAACTTCTTTACTAGTATGTAGAGAAATATAAAAAACTGAGAAACATTCACAACATCACATCACAGTATAGACACTATTATTTTGGGTATGGAAACCCTCGGAAAAACCAAAGATGAGAAAACCGGTGCAGCAGTTAGATATGAATTTTATTATTGAGAAAATATGGAACTTTTACAACTAGTAGAGAGATCACCCAACCTGGCAACTAGTTACCTCTACAAATCACTGAACAACCCACCGCAAGATACGACCACCCTGCATCAGCAGTACGACCCAATTGTACGAAATCCGTATGGTGTTGATGTCAGCAGTATAGATCCATACGATAGCTGTACAACCTTGCTGCTGTGTATGACGCTGCTCCTCTACGTGATCTGTACGGTCTCTAGCTTAGGCTGGTACTTCGACGAATCTGTCGGGCAAGTGTTCCTCCGTTTTCTCAGCAAAATCCTTCGTCTGACTTCTCTCTGTCTGTATCTCTCCTGTGTACGTGTCCTCTCCACCAAATTTCCATTTAACTTTATTGGCTAAGCGAAAACCCTAAACCTCACTTTGGATCTATGGATGAGATCCTTCGGTGAGAATCAATGGCCCAGATTAGATTAGCCATCACTTAAATATTTCACTTTTCACTTTAATAAAGTGATTCCATTAAAGTCAAAATCAAATTAGAATAATTAAAGTATTTTCCTAAGTCAAAACTTAGGAAAATCACTTTAATAGATTTGGCTTCCAGTTTAATTTCTCTCTAGCATGCAAGGACACATGCAATGCTAGAAGACCTTCTTTGTTGCTTCTTTCTAACACTCCCTCTCAACGAGGAAGGGATTTGGTAGCAACCCCAACTTGTCTCTGAACTTCACAAAACTGTGTTTGCAAAGTACCTTGGTGAAAATGTTTGCCACCTGCTCATATTGTTAAATTTTACAGGTTAGATGATTTTAAATACCGATAATAAACTTCAATACATGAACATATAAAAACTGAGGTAAAATTTAAACTATAATGAAACATAACAACATAACTTTCATTTCTTTCAACTTAATGCTCTGCTGGTCATTGCGTAACTTTAACGCTTTGCTGGTCACTGCGTTAAAGCTGATCATTGAAATGTTTCATCAAATGTCATGTACAGAAAAATAATAAATAACATGTGCAGTAAACTAAATCTCAAATAACCATTCGTTGGATCCGCCTTATACTCAGTTAGTTATGAGTTTGATCTTGTCACTGAAAGGACAAGTCAAACTGGTTAAACCATATACGTACCTTGAGAGAGAGAGGGTTTAGGTAGGACTAAACAGATCTCAGGTGCTTCAATAAAAAAAACATGCAAGTGACCATGGGTAAGGAAAAACACATAAGTGTTGCAAAACCAGTAAGCAATTACCCACCTATAATAACTCACATAGAGTTCAATCCAAGAGACGTATCTAGAGATAAGACTGTAAGCAATCACCTACAGCACTCACACAGAGATCAAATGCAGCAAAGGGAAGTCAAGCTCGTAAACAAACATGCTGAGGAAGAATCGCTGCAGAGGGAAATCGCAAACACGCTGAGATAAGACTCAGTTCGGCAAATGGCAAAGATCAAGAATTCAGAAATTGCAGAGATCGAGAATTTAGAAATTGCAGAGAGAGATTAGGTAGATCCTGTGAGAAATATCGGTGAGGAGTCACAATAAACAAAAATAGCAGAATAACCAAATTGCAGAGACTCTTACTCAGAGAAATCACAGAAGCTTCATGAGAGGAAAAGAATACAGACAACCTGTGAGAGAAAAACAATAGACCCGCAGACACAGTGCAGACAGTCCGTAAATCGCAGAGGTAAAACGTGCAAGCCCATGAGGGAAAATCACTGAAGGTCACCACAATCCTCAAAATCCGCAGAGGCAAAAAATACTTAAAAAATCGCAGAGCCCGTGAGGGAAAAATCCTTCAAAATTGCAGAGATCACCGTAAACATCCACGTGAGGAAAAATCACAAAATCGTAGTGATCACTATAGGCAACCACATGAGGAAAAATCACAAAATCGCAGAGATCACCGTAGGCAACCACGTGAAGAAAAATTACAGAGATGGATTATAAAAGTATGCTTCTTTCATGTATATATAGGTTAGAGTAAACGAGTCCAAAATACTTAGGAACAATAAAAAAATAAAAATAAGGTGTTCAAAAAGTAAAAGGTCATAAAATGAAAGAACAAAAGTCCAACGCTTTCATAAAGTAATTAAAAAGTAACATAGACTTACTTTATGTAATCATAAAGTAAAAGGTTTTAAATAAAAACTAAGTGGTCCAACAGTCTATTAATAAAATCATAAGATTTTATTATAAGACTATAAAATTATTAATTAATGAATTTATAATAAAGTAAAAGTCTAAAGGTCCAATATAAGGTAAGTAGTGCAAAACCATAAGTGGGTCCAGGGACCTTTAACAAAACATAAGGTAATCATAACAATACATGGTCCAATGGTCTTTAATAAACCATTAGATAAATACACTCCATAAAGTAGGAGTCATCATAGTCAAAAGTGCACACAAGTGAGAGTGCTAGGACCAAGAGTCAACAACCACAAGATCAAGGTGAACCGTAAAAGGTGGACAATCATTCAATTAGGACCAACAAGACCAAAGAATTTTCTCTCTCTCAAGATACATAGTTTTATATATTTTGTCATCACTGTATAAGGGGGAAGATCCAAACGGATGGTACAATCATTTTGTCCTTGACACTGCTCCTAAGAGTTAGGTACTAGGGACATCGTCAAGGGGTGGCCAATCCCTTGAGAATCAACCTAGCAATAACCGATTAGGAGAGGGGACATCATTATCTTCCATTCTTAATGAATGGCTTTCAGTGTTAGGCTGAGTTTCAGTCTCACACTGAATCAAGTTGATCAATCCCTGGACCTTAACCGGGTCCTCCATTCTCTCGCAGAATGGTTCTCAGTACTAAGCTGAGTTTCAGTCTCACACTGAAAGTTGATCAACTACCTGTAGGACCTACTTGGACATCATGTCCCTGGTCCTATACCAAAATGTATCTCTGCCTCTAGCTGCAGGCTCTTCTTGGACATCACATCCTTGGTCCTAGACCAAAATACCCTAGAGGCATATAGGGGCCCTAGCCACATGCTAGGGGCTTTGCCATGGCATCAACCTGCTTGGTCCTAGACCAAGAACCCCAGGAGACTACTGGGGGCCCTAGGGTACCTTTTAGGATCTTACTATGTCCTAGTCAACTGACTAGGAAACCAGTCTCTGAGAATGGGTCTCGCAGCTGCACTAACTTTAACACATATGTCTGTATGTATTCCAACTGAATGGTTCCTCTCTAAACACAATCTCTCAAGAAGTTGTACTTGATGTCTATGTGTTTGCTTCGGTCATGGAACACTGGATTTTCAGATAGCCTGATGCCAATCTAATTGTCACAGTGAACTACTGTAGCCTCTAGCTCACACTCAAACAACCCTGAAAGTAACTTCCTCAGCCGCATACCCTCACAAGCAGCCAAACCGGCTGCCATGTACTCAGCCTCTACCGAGCTCAATACAACTAACTTCTGCATCCTACTGAACCAAGAAACAACCCCTGATCCAATGCTGAAGCAACAACCTGAAGTACTCTTTCGGTCCTCTACACATCTTGCCCAGTCATCATCTGTGAAGCCTGCTAACTGTACACTCCCCCTGCTCTCATAAACCAATCCATACTCCACTGTACCTCTGATGTAGAGAAGTATGTGCTTCACAGCTGCCCAATGTACTCTCCAAGGGTTCACAGGGAACTGGCTCAAAGAGTTGACTGCAAAGCTAATGTCTGGTCGTGTGTTGACTAGATACATAAGCGATCCGATAAGCTGATGATACAAGGTAGGCTCAAATCCGCCTAACCCTGATGCATCAATCTTCCTCTAGTTGGAAACTAGAGGTATGGCCATAGGCTTGCAATCGACCATCCTGAATCTCTTCAAGATCTCTACTGCATACTTCCCTTGTCCAATGAAGAAGCACCCATCTCTCTGCCAAACTTCCAAGCCTAGGAAGTAATGCATCAACCCAAGGTCTTTCATCTCAAACTCAATTGCCAGGTTGGACTTGCAGTCACTAATCAACCTCTCATCTCCTGTAAGAAAGAGATCATCTACATGTAAGACTAGTATGAGAGGCACCTCACCTTTCAAGAAGTATAGGTTGTGGTCTGCCTCACTCCGTTGAAATCCCATCTCCTGTAGATAACTATCTATCCTCGAGTACCATGCTCGAGGTGCCTGTTTGAGCCCATAAAGAGCTCTATGCAGCGTGCATACATGCGTCTCCTTGTTCTCCACATCAAACCCCTCTGGCTACTCAATATATACCTCCTCCTTTATCACTCCATTAAGGAAGGCAGTGTTGACGTCCATCTGATGGACTCGCCAATCCATCTCTGCTGCTTAATAGATAATGGTCCGAATGGAAGAATACCTTGGCAACAGGGGCGGAGGTCTCATCATAGTCAATACCTTCCTTTTGTGAAAACCACTTAGCCACGAAGTGCACCTTATACTTCTCTACGCTTTCGTCTACTGCATGCTTCACCTTATAGCTGCACCTAGATCCCACCACCTTTTTACCTTGAGGCCTTGGCACAACCTTCCATACCTGATTCTTCATGATTGAGTTATACTCCTCAACCATGGCCTCCTGCCACACATCATGTTGTGCAACCTCCTTGAAATTGGAAGGTTCAGAGTTAATCAACTCTGTCATCAGTGCCATATAACTAAGTCTCTCTGGTGGTTTGTTCCGTGTCATGGAGCTCTGTGGAGGATCCACCTGCCTGGAATCTTGAACTGTGGACCTAAACCACTTAGACCTTGGCCTAGTGTCTACTTGCTATGGCTATTGGATATCCGTCTCCTGCTGCAGCTCATCGACCAAGTCAATGGCTGAAGGATCTTGTCCACCTGACTCCCTCTGACTACCAGAACCTGTGCCCTGTGTCTGTACCTGTACTTGTACATCTGGATCCTCCAACTTGACCCCCGTGTCCTATGCTGGCTGCTGCTCTGCTGGTAAGTCCATAGATCTCTGCAAGGCCCTGTCCTCATCAAATTGGACATCCTTGCTCACAATTATCCTCTTGCGAGCAGGAATGTATACTTTGTATGCCTTCGAAGTCTTGCTGAATCCAACAAGTAACCCCTTCTCTCTAGAATGGTCCAGCTTCTTCCTACTGTCAGCATGAATGTGACTATAGTGGACACTCCCAAATATGCGAATGTTACTCACATCTGGCCAAGTGCCTGTGAAGACCTCCTCGGGTGTCTTCCTTTCCAAAGTCGTGTGGGGACACCTGTTCTGAATGTATACTGCAGTCCTGTATGCCTCAGGCCAAAGGAATAGTGGTAATCCCTGATCAAATAGCATGGCCTTAGCTGCTCCAACCATAGTCCTGTTCTTTCGCTTTGCCACTCCATCCTGCTGTGGGGTATAAGGCACATTGTGCTCCTTCTTGATCCCCTTTGCCGAATAATACTCCAAGAACTCAAAGGAGGTGTACTCCCCCCCATTGTCTATTCTCAAAACACAGATCTTCCTTCCTATCTAGTTCTCAACAAGACTCTTGAACTCCTGAAACCTCTTGAAGACCTTTGACTTGGCCTTCAGGGAATAGATCCAGGTCTTCCTGGAATAGTCATCAATGAAGGTCACACAGTAACTGTAACCTATGAAAGAATGGACACTCATAGGTCCGCAAACATTGGAATGCACTAAGTCCAAGGGCTCCTTAGACTTGTGCTCACTTTGTGGGAAAGACTTCCTGATGTTCTTCCCCAACACACAACCCTTGCAGTGGTTATGCTTCTCCTCCTGTACCTGAGGAACTCCGATGACTACCCGTCTCAAGTGCCTCAGTGCTCCATGGTGTAAGTGGCCATCCTCCTATGCCACAACTCACCTTGACTGCTGCTGCTGCTGACTAGAGCCTTTGCAAGATCAAAATGTAGTCTATATACCTTCCTGATTCTGATTCCAATCACCCGATCCAAGCTCCTATCTGACCCCTTGTGCTTGATGTATACTCTATGGTCTCGGAACTTCACCTAAAATCCCTTGTCCTCAAGAGTGGAGACTGGTATGAGGGTCTTGGTCAACCTCAGAACATATAACACATCAACAAAACTAAGGGGTTTTCCAGATTCCCTTTGAAATGAAACAGTGCCAACTCCATGCGCCTGGACGTGGATACTTGTTCCACCCTCTTGCAAGTTCTTGAAGAACTTTCTCTGTCCAGTCATATGACTAGATGCTCCACTCCCGATGTACCAGATACTGGTACCTATGGTGCTTTCCATGCAAGCTATCAACCAAAACTCCTCATTGAAGTTCATGCTGAACTCCTCCACCTCTTCATGGTGCTTTCCATGCAAGCTATCAAGCAAAACTCCTCATTGAAGTTCATGCTGAACTCCTCCACCTCTGCAAATCCAACCATCTGAGTGTTGCTCTTCTTCTTCTTGTCAGGGCATTGGGAAGCAAAGTGTCTCTGCTTGTGGCAAATAAAACACTTGGCCTTTGACATTGTCAAGATTCTTCTTACCACCCTTTTTTCTTTTTGCCTTACCCTTGCTCTTCCCTGTTAGGGCTAGAGCCTCCTCTTCCACAATCCGTGGGGCACTACTGGATGAGCCTGATCCTTGACCCATGAGAGTCTCCTCCTGCACAAAGTCATCCCACAATCTCTGCCAATCAGGGAGCTTCTCCCTAGCCACAACACCCTTGACAAAGGTGTCCCACGGTTTAGAGAAGCTATTGAGGGCTATACGAACTAGCTCCTCATCCTTAGTCTTAAAGCCAACAACTCCAAGCTTGTCTCTGATCTGTGTGAGCCTTGTGAGATAAGGCACCACTCCTCCCTTGGCCATCTTGGTACTGCACATTCTCTCTTGCAACACCATCTTCCGGTTCCCGTTCTTGCTCTAGTATAGATTTTCCAAAGCCTTCCACATCTCATATGAGGTCTTCTTCTCGGAAAGATGAGGGACTATGTGGTCCTTCACTCCGTCCAGGATAATCAACATGGCTTTGGAATCAATCTTCTTCCAAGCTACCAACTCTGTCGGATCTGTGGGTGTAACCTTCATGGAGTCATTGTGCTCCTTTGCATCACTAACATCCAGGATCCTTGTGATCCTTTCTTTCCATGTAGGAAAGTTCTGAGCCCCTTGGAGTCTATATCCTCAACTCTCAATTGCACGACCATACTGAAGTGTACCTATCAAACCCTAGATTTGAACTCTATGTTTGTTTCTTCAATAGATCTGCCCCCGATCTATCACTGCTGCTGCAAATATCTCAGAACTTATAACATAAAGTGAAATATTTGCATTCAAATTAACGTTCTATTCCTCTGTAACAGAACTGGGAAAGAAGGCAATCATTTTCAAAACTTCTACTATAGTGTCTCCATTCTCCTCCTTAAATAGGTCTTTGAAATGAGTCACTCCAACCTTTGAAAGGTCCTTAAAGCTAATAATCAGCTCTCTATCAGGGTTTTTCAACTTCCAAATGGTGTTAATATATTTCTTGTGATTTGTGGATTTTGGAAACATTTGTTGTCATCACATCTTTCCAGCCATAAGGCTCGATTCTTTATTTGCGAAGTGGCTTTCTTCTTATCCAACAAAACTCTTTTCCTTTTTAATAACTCAAAAACCTGAGATTTGTGTTCTTCAATTATGAAACCATCTGAATCCTGAAACAAAAGTTTGTCCAACTTTTCTTCAACCTCTAGGAGGACCTTATCATCTTTCAAATTTTTTTGATATGCCCATTTTGATGCAACTTTTTTTGCATTCTTTCAATTTATCTCAATTTGACTAGTTGCAGATTCTCTCAATTCCCTATTATAAGGAAACCAATGAGAATTAATTAAGCCAATGAGACCTCCAACCACTAGGGATTGAATTTGAATGGATTGGGAGGCTTTTTTACAACTCCCACTAATTCCAAGTAAATGGGAAAATGGTCCAAATCCCCACCCATGCCAACCCATTGCCTTCTCCTCACAAGTCATTCCAAAACTCCTCGGACACAAGAAATCTGTCCAGGTGTTTTGATATCCTTTGGGGATCCACTCTCCTTTTTCTCCAGGTTGGTCCGAGTCAAATTGGAGCCACATCAAAAAGACCACCTTCATCTAACTTTTGTACAAAATAAGCTGATAACTGATCCAGAAGAGCATTGCCCTTGCAGATCTCAGAATTCCCCATAGAAAAGTTCAAATCACCACCAACGATAACATGTTTGTGACTTAAAAGATATATAATGAACAACTTGATGAATATGATTGTCATTGATGACAACATTAATGACAAAGGTGAAGCATGAATGATGATATGGACAAAAGAAGGTTGATGACATGGCAGCTTGGATGACAAAAGAGTCACAAATAATGATGACATGGCATGAAGAACCTTGGATGTGGGCATTGGGGCCATTGAAACACGTATTGAGCCAAATGATCCATTCTGTGGTCATTTGTGTCTTAATGGGGTCATGAAGCCCCTTGCTTGATGAAGAAGCCCTTGGTCCCACACTTAGTGGCTTAATGGTTCTTGTATTCTTGAAAGAATGGTGAAGACAATGTGTGTGTTGATGGGGTATTTGAAACCCTTGGTCCCACTCTTAGTGGCTTAATGGTTCTTGTATTCTTGAAAGAATGGTGAAGACGATGTGTGTGTTGATGGGGTATTTCAAACCCTTGGGGATGGTTAAAATGCTTAAGTTGGTATGATGGCATTGTGCTTGTTGATGATGGCATGACTCTTGGAACCACTTAATGATGCCCTTGGTTATGAATCCCATTGCACTTAAAGAAACGTTTGTTGAAGCCCATTTATCATGATGAAACCTTGGCATGTAAAATGTCATTATCACACTTGGAATATGGAGCACTCTTGGTTGGTATGATTGCAGAACCTTGCACCTAAGTTCTTGCTTGGCGATTGCTTGATGAGATTGAACCTTGGAGTCCACATATTGTATGCTTTGGCAGCTCTTAAGGCCTAAAACAATGGAAGAAGTCTATTGAGAAGACAACCCAGCATAAGCATAAAACAATAAAAGGCATGTTTTAAAATATTAAATAAAAACATGACAAGTCGGCCTCATTAAATAAAAATACAAAAAACAAATAAAAATGTTGTATAAAATATAATTTATTTTTATAAGACAAGTCGGCTCCAAAATTATAAGCATACGACCAGTATAAATAAAGGATCAAAACCTTCATTTGTGTGTGGAAAAAAATTCAAACTGGCTCTGAGAAGAAATTTGGACCGTTTCTGTGTGGAATTTCGGATTGCCTCTGAGGAAATTCGTGGGCAGCAGCAGGAGCAGAAAAAATCAGCAGATTTTTTTTTTTTAATCTTTGTTCACCTCAAAAATTCGGTGGTTAGACAGAGCTGACTGAGGCAGCAAACATATGATGAGGTAAAGCAGCAACCTGTGATTTTTGAGATGGTTTTCTGTGCTTCTCAATGAAGAAACTTTGGGATAGTCAGAGACAAGAAGTTTGGAGCAGACATGATTGGGAAGTCTAGTGCAGATCTGAACTTGTAAATGTGTGAGATTGAAGTTAATCTGAATATGGAGTAACAGTGACAGTGACAACAGTGGTTTGCACAGTAGTGAAGTGATTCTTTTGCACAGTGATAAAGTAATGCTTTTGCACGTTGATGAAGTGACCCTTTTGCATACAGTGATTTGGTAGCACTATCATCAAGTTTGATTGGTGAAGACAATCTACAGCAGTGACTTGACATTGACAAGTAACTTGACAGTGACCATGATACACAGTGACTTGATGTTTATACAGTGATATATTCAGAGATTTTCTGAGTATACAGTGAGTTGATGACATAAGAAGACCCTTGATGTTTTGTGATGACTTGGCTAGATTTTCGCACAACAATGACAACTTGATTTGACAGATTGATGTGACAGTTTGATATGATATTTGACATGATAGTGATGACAGTGATAACATGATGAGCAACAGTTGATTGATGATATGATTATGGGCAGAATGAGGATGATGTGATTGTGATGACTGTGAAGATGTATTTGACATTTATGATTGTTCGGTGACAGGATGTAATTTGTATGTAACTACAAGTTGGGTCTTGTACACGTTTTCTTAGTAGGATCTAAGAAAAAATCAAGCAGAGTCTTGGATCGAAGTAGGTGCTTCTAATTCAGTAGGTGTTGATTTACCTCACGGTCGCAGCCGTTGAAATACAAATATTACAATCATTATATCTTGTGTCTCTTGTGCAATGTGTTGATGATTATGTTTTTTATTTGATGAATGAATTGATTATTAATGCATAGTCTATTGATGAATATGATGTTGAATTGAATGTGAAATGATGACCTAAGTTTTAGAGCTTGAGGAAGTGAAAATTTGAAGTAAGTCCAAGCTTACCGATTCAGCCCCCCCCCCCCTCGGTAAGCCATTGTGTTTAACACAACTTATCCCAAAAATGTACTCTGTCTAGGTAAGGACCATAAACTTTCACAAGCAGCATGTTCGTCCCCAGCTCTTGAGAGAACAACATCATCCCTAGGTTTGAGTCAAAGGCCCAAGTATTACAAAAGGAAAAAGAATGCATTCTCCATCCCAAATCAATCCATCCAATATACCTCTTGCATCTAAAGATAAAATCCCACCTATAAGTAACTTACCTAAATCCCTATAGGGTTTAACACCATCACCCATTGATGAAGAAATTTGATAAACAATCACAAAACCTTATATAGGACTTTTATCAAACACTTGACTGCAAATCTGATTTTAACTTGTTTGAACTAAAAATTCATAAGATGAATTTGACTGATAGTTTTAAGTATAAACATCAATGCACTCAACTTCAATCTGAAGATAAATGTGACAACACAGAAATTTAGGGCCAAGCCCAAGGAAAAACCTCACCAGAGGAAAACCCAGAGAAAGAATTTTAAATATGAGAGAAATCAGAAATCCAACAACTCATAATTTCTTCTACAACATCAAAACAATTTCAGAAACCATCATTTGTAAATCTGCATTGAAAAACATGCCAAATATACTCATAGTCAACCCACACGTGTGAACTGTACATAGTAGTTTTCTCGAGATTCATGCCAAGTACGGACTTTGCCCAGCATTAAATGCATAAATTTCTATCTCGAAAATTGTGCCTGCAATCTGCCTCAATTTCTATGCATGTACGGTCTGCAATAAATGACTGTACAGTCTGGCTATACGGTCCAATGAATGCTACAGATTTCTTGGGAATTGTGCCTTCAGTTTGATGATCAATCTCTCTCGCAAATCAGAAATTTCCTTCAAGAAATTTATTTCTCTCTCTCTGTCTTCTTCTTTTGATGCGATGTCTCTCTCTTTTACCTAGACATTCTTGTATACTTTATCTCACCCAAAATAACCCTAACTAACTCAACCAACTTAATCAAAGGATGGGATTAGCTTTATCTGAGGGCTCTCATTTAATGCACATATTCACTTTATTAAATACATTAAATGCACTTTTTGGTTCCCACAACTTAAAATCACTTTAAGTTTATAAAGTACAAAAGTCATTTTAATAATATAAAATATACTTTACATTAAAAAGTTCACTAGGAAAAATACAACTTATGTCCCCTCCATGTGACATCAAAATCATGGGGAAGGACCAACTGAGTTATAAAAACTAACACTCCTCAACCATAGCCTCTGCCACACATCATGTTGTATAGCCTCCCCGAAGTTGGAAGGTTCAGAGTTAATCAACTCTGTCATCGGTGCCATGTAACTAAGCCTCTCTGGCGGTACACTTTGTCTAAAAGATCTCTGTGGAGGATCAACTTGCCTGGAATCTTGTACTGTGGACCTAAACCACTTAGGCCTTGGCCTAGTATCAACTTGCCGTGGATGCTGGATATCCGTCTCCTGCTGCATCTCATCCTCCAAGTCAATGACTGTAGGATCCTGTCCACCTGACTCCCTCTAACCACCAGAAATTGTGCGTCGTGTCTGTACCTGTACCTGTACATTTGGCTCCTCCAACTTGACCCTCGACTCTTGTGCTGGTTGTTGCTCTGTTGGTAAGTCCAAAGATCTCTACAAGGTCCTGTCCTCATCGAACTAGACATTCCTGCTCACAATGATCCTCTTGCGAGCAGGAATGTAAACTTTATATGCCTTCAAAATCTCGCTGTAACCAACAAGTAACCCCTTCTCTCCAGAAGGGTCCAACTTCTTCCTATTGTCAGCATGAATAGCAGACACTGCCGAATATGCGAATGTGACTCACATCTGGCCTAGTGCCTGTGAAGACCTCCTCTGGTGTCTTCCTCTCCAAAGCTGTGTGGGGACACCTTTTCTGAATATATACTGCAAACTTGTATGCCTTGGCCCAAAGGAATAGTGGTAATCCTTGATCAAATAGCATGGCCTTGGATGCTCCAACCATAGTCCTGTTCTTCGGCTCTGCAACTCCATTCTGTTGTGAGGTATGGAGCACAGTGTGGTCCTTCTTGATCCCCTCAGCCGAACAATACTCCATGAACTCATTGGAAGTGTACTCACCCCCGTTGTCTATCCTCAACACCCGAATCTTCTTTCCTGTTTGGTTCTCTACGAGAGTTTTGAACTCTCGGAACCTCTCAAAGACCTCTGACTTGGCCTTTAGGAAATAGATTCAGGTCTTCCTGGAATAGTCATCAATGCAGCTTACGCAGTAATTGTTGTTGAATTTTCAGCATTAGCATAAACTTTAAAAATTTGCAGATAAATATAAATAGATCAGCAGTGCAGTAAAAACACATTCATCACATTAGCACACATGGACACAATATTTTTCACTGGGGAAACCTTCAAAGGACAAAAACCCCAAAAGCATTAATAGCTCATCTCATAAATGAGATGGCTTAAGAAATTCTTCAAAAAAGTTCCTCAAATCCAGATCTGGATTTTGACCATAGTAACTGTAAAATTCATCAGTAAAAATCAGACTGATAATTTTACCCACAATTTCTAGAATTACAGAAAATTACCAATTCAGGGCTTTCTCAGAAAAACTGAGATTTTCTCTCTCCTGCTCGAAAATATCAGATTGCTGAAAACTGCTTGAAAATATTAGACTGCTAAAAACTGCCCGAAAGTATCACATTGTCTGAAAACTGCCCAAAAATATCAGACTGCTGAAAACTGCTTGAAAATATTAGACTGCTAAAAACTGCCTAAAAATATTAGACTGTCTGAAAACTGCCCAAAAATATCAAACTGTTGAAAACTGCTTGAAAATATTAGATTGCTGGAAACTGCCCAAAAATGGAATGCTGAAAACTGCTTGAAAATATCAGACTGCTGAAAACTTCCCAAAAAATGAAATGTTGAAGATGGCTGTGCAAAAATATTGAAGATAGACTTTGCTGATAAAACCCTAGCTGAGGGTTTGAACATAAGATAGTCTTCTTCACCTGTGAGAGCAAAAGTGTTTGTGTAAATGAGAAGGCTTGATCTTCTTTTATAGCCTTTGTTTACCTATAAGTGGACAAGATTATGAAAAATAAAAATAATAATATTTTTATTCTTTTCCTAATTTCACTTTCACTTTTACCATAAAAGGTACTTTTATTTTTTCCTTTGACTTTTATAAGAAGTCCTTCTTTAATTTTGTTTTCCACCAGTGGTCCTTTTAGCTGGACAAGATTATGAAAGATAAAAATAATAATATTTTTATTCTTTTCCTAATTATACTTTCACTTTTACCAAAAATGTACTTTTATTTTTTTCCTTTGACTTTTGACTTTGGCCTTTTACCAAGTGCCCCTGTGGTCATTACCTGTGGTACATTTTTATTTCAAAAGTACATCATCATAAACCAAGAGAGTTATTAATGCTTTTATCTCACACACTGTGTGACTCCTAGATCTGGTGCTAGGGTAACTTAACCAAGGGTAGCTAATCCTTGGAGAAGCACACCAAGCCCATAGATTAAGGGTCAAAGTGCCACACACATGCCCAGACCCAGTCTAGGGCTTACAGTGTCTTCATTCTCCCAGAGAATGGCTACTCACTAAGCTGAGTCTACTAGTCCCAGACTGGTCTATATTGTGGTCCCAGACCAGATGTCTACTCAACATAAGGTTGAGTCTACCCAGGGCAGATCTGGCTTTATATCATGGTCCCAGACCAGATATCTACCATTCAACAGAATGGTCACTCAACACTAGGTTGAGTCTTCACCGTGGTCCCGGACCAGGTGGTCCCATTCTTTGAAGAGAAGGGCTCTCGATGCTGCTCAGAAAATCAACAACTATAACCACTGAACGAATGGACACTCATAGGTCCGCATACATCAGAATGCACCAAGTCCAAGGGCTCCTTAGACTTTTGCTCACTTTGTGGAAAAGGCTTCCTGATGTTCTTTCTTCCCCAAAGCACAACCCTTGCAGTGGTTATGCTTTTCCTCCTGTACCTGAGGAACTCCAATGATTGCCTGTCTCAAATGCTTCAGTTCTCCATGGTGTAAGTGTGCCATCCTCCTATGCCACAACTCACCCTGACTACTGCTGCTGCTGACTAGAGCCTTTGCAGGCTTAAAGTGTAGTCTGTACACTTTCTTGCTCCTCCTGTCAATCACCCGATCCAAGATCCTATCTGATCCCTTGGGCCTGATATATTCTCTATGGTCACGGAACTTCACCTGATATCCCTTCTCCTCCAGAGTGGAGACTGATATAAAGTTCTTGGTCAGTCCTGGAACATACAACACATCAGCAAAACTGAGGAGTTTACTAGACTCCCTTTGAAAGGAAACAGTGTCAACTCCCTGCGCCTGATACTGCACATCATCACCCAGCTCAACGTGGATCCTTGTTCCCCCCCCCCTACAAGTCTTTGAAGAATCTCTTCTGTCCAGTCATGTGACTAGATGCTCCACTGTCGATGTACCATACGCTGCTCCCTGTGGTGTTTTCCATGCAAGCTATCAAGCAAAACTTCTCATCGAAGTTCCTGCTGAACTCATCCACCTCTGCAGATCCAACCATCCAAGTGTTACTCTTCTTCTTCCTGTCTGGGCACTGGGAGGCAAAGTGTCCTTGCTTGTGGCAGATAAAACACTTGACCTTTGACATGTCAAGGTTCTTCTTACCATCCTTCTTCCTCTTTGCCTTACCCTTGCTCTTCCCTGTAAGGGCTAGAGCCTCCTCATCCACAATCTGTGGGGCACTGTTGGATGAGCCTGATCCTTGACCCATGCAGGTCTCCTCCTACACAAAGTCATCCCAAAGTCTCTGCAGGTCTCCAATAGAAATTAAGGTTGGTATTAGGCTTATTGTCTATGTGATGCATATAGTATTTTGCTCGTGTACAAGCTGTATCTAAGGAAGTTTACATTCTCACTAACATCTTGTATGTTTGATGTTTATGTTGTAGTCAACCTCCTCTTCTAAGTGCCATGGTACAGGCCATTTACATGAAAACAAAGGATATTGATCTATTAAAAATGGCATTCCCAACTTTGTTACAGGAACACAGATTTTGGAACTCAGGTAACCTAAATATAAACTCGTGGGTTTGTATTAGCATGAGCATCAAAATACATTATATTCATTTAAATATATCTTTGCAAACAATTGATTAAATTTGCATGCTTTACATCATCATCAAGTTTGATAGAAGTTATACTATCTATGCCAATTATGAGTGCAAATGAAGACTCTTGAAAATGGGTTCTAGTTTTCTATCATTTTTCAAAGTTCCTTGCAGTATCTTTTGGAAGCAATTGGTGGTTTCTGAGGGTATAAATTGTTTTGGTTTGAAGTAGGCTTCCATAAAGTTATAGTACAGGATGTGCATGGTGCTAAACACTCTTTAAGCAGATACTATGCAAGATGGGATACTCCCAGACCAGAATCTGCAACAATTGTAAGACATACGTCTCTGTATATTTCCCATCATTTGTCATGCTAGACAGTCTCTAAAAAGGGATAATGTATAATGAGCTGCCTGATATCTTGTAGAATTTATTAACGTTCCATGTTGATTTGACAATAAATCCTCTATCCATTTTCCATAAAATTTGAAGTTTTTGGAAACTATGCCCACTTGTTCTTATGTGCAGGACATGGAAACAGCAGCTGGCTTGACAGAAAGCCAAAAAAAGCTTCTTTATCGTGAGATTGCTACAAGTGCTGAAAGTGGATGGGACTTTAGCTCCCGATGGATGCGGTAATTTTTATCACTATTGCAGATTTTCATAACTAGAATATTTCTTTTACTGAGCTTTCCCGGTGCATCTTGTCTTTGTTCAAAAATGTTTTTGATTCGGTGGATACCAAAATGGTCAGGAAACATCTTTTTTTAGTTCTTTTTACAAAGCGTCTTAATTTTCCAAGGGAGCTAAAGAAGTGATAAAGAACAACGAAATGCCTAACTTCAACATGTTTGGATTTGCCATTCCTTGTTTTGAACCTTGCTTCATCTCTGCACTAGTTCATATTTCTTAGCTTGACTTCAATATGAACTACTGCAGCTTATAACTTGAAAAAATTGGGTCAATCACAATACTTGCACATGTACTATATGTTAAAAGAAATCTCTACGATGTTCTGTTAACAAGAAGAATACTACTGATTTAGCATCTTCATCTTCCTTGTATTCGCTAGATTGACATATCTTTCAGAAAGGGAGTATAACTGCTGTAACAGCAGGGGAATATTTGGAGGTTGACTAAAACATATTTCTGTTTGAATATAAGTATGTCATAGAGTGCATATAGTTCCATCTTCCCTTCCTTGTCGACCTTCACTTTACTCATGTTTATTTTGGTTCAAGGGACAATAAAGATTTTCATGGTGGTAGGTATCTGGGGTACCAAGTGGTTTACAGATCTGATAAGGAGTGGTGGGTCCAGGAACCTGTTGTCTGACCTGTTATCACATACTTTGTAGCTAGGAGCTACTACTTATTTTGGCAGATCAGATGACCGTCATGAGCCTAGTCCTTGCACATGAGGCAGATTTTGCATCAGAGTATGTCAGTGGTGGATGGTTTAGATCATTTTATGAGCAGTTGGATTATTCAGGGGCAACAGCAGAGGGGCCACCCTTTCGCTTCAAGCCCTCTTCATGACCTCCCTTGTCATAGACTTTGAGCCATGGTTCAGTGCAGCAGATCAGTATAGTTGGATCTTATCTTTCCTTGCCATTTAGAGATAGCATTGTCAGCACAGGTGGATTTTTCATTTGCAGTTGCAGACTCAAAGCAAGTATATGGCAGAGGTATCATGTGGTTTTCATGGTTTCTATTGGTTTTCTGACTATGTTAGACCTTGCAGTGCATTTGATGATCATTTATTTCATGGCCGATTCTTATTAGGGCATGTACTTGGAGTGATGTATGTGTATTGCTATAGTTTCATATACATGATTTCTTTTGGGTTAATTCGATTTAATGTATAGAGCAGTTTCCTCACTCTTGGTTCCGTGCTTGGCTTTCCCCACATTATCCATCTCATCCATTTGGCTATGATATCCCTTGACTTGGACTTGACTGATGAACCTGAGGACCTTCCCCTCTTTGTTTGGATGACCTCCATGTTCTCCCCTGGTGTCTTGGCTTTGCAGTGTGTGGCTTTGTCGATAGATCTGTTGATCTTTCTTGTCTTGTAGCTCAGGATAGTTAGGTAGGATTATGTCATCGAAAGTGTATCACTTAGACTCAAAACAAATTTTCCCATCCTTGAAACTAGCTAGTGGCCAAGGGAGTAGGTACTCATCCTTTCTATGATGTTTTGCCTACTGTGGCAACTCTGTTGGGACTATGGACGCGTGTTGGCAGCGGAGTTAAGACCGTGTCATTATCTAGGGCCTAGAGGGATATCCAGGGCTGGTACCTGTTGTCGCCTGAAACTAGCACGCGAGTGCTGAAGCCCAAAATGCGGGTGCGCCGGCCCGGTGACAACTCTCTCTCTAGAGGCCAATGTCACCACACCCCTGTCTCCTCGCTTCAGGCTGGCTCTTCTCCAGCTCTAGGGGGGTTTCCCTAAGTTAGGATCGCTAAGGCAGGTGCGGCTGAGGGCAAGGTGATCTGAAGAGGCTGCCTTAGAGAAACTCAGGTAGCAAAAAGGAAAATGATTGTGCTTGATGGACAGGAAGGGAAGGGAGGATCAGTCCTCGAGGGAAGACCAGTGTCAATGTCCGAAGGGTGAATGGAGTCAAAAGGGGACTCGGGGAAGCCTTGCGTTTCACAGAAGGGAGACTAAGCTGGTCTGTTCCATAATTAGAGGCGAGGAGAACGGAAGTATAACTAACTACTATCCATTACTCCTAGACCTTTAAAAACATAATGACGACAAGCAACTTGGAAGTTGCAAATGCTTGCCCAATGTGCTAGATTGTTAGCCCTCTATGCTAAGTCTAGTCTACAACTTATGAAAAACAGACAAAGAACTATGATAAAGATGCCCAAGATATTCCAAAAAGCGCCAACATGATCTTCACTTTATTCAACTCTGGGGAAAAATTCTCCCAACCAATTTTTCCATCTTTACAAATGAAAGAGCTGTGCTCTTTGTAGACCATAAAAAAAAGGCTCTACAAAATAAAAATAATAAAAATGAAATGATAAAATAAAGTGGACCTAATATCCACTTTGCCTAAGTGAAGATATTACCAACTTTTAAAATGTAACTCCTGTATAAAAATAACCCATGTAAACAAAGGTTGCCCAAAGCGTGAGACAAATGGTTTGATGTTGATCATTGTGCCATTTGGCAGTCAAAGAAGAAGAGTGAGTCAAAATGTGAAACACCACAAGGGTAAATTGGTGGACGAGTGCTGCTGTCAATTTCCACGCGATCAATGCCAATCTCCATACCACTGCCAGCTGATGGACATGAAGGTGTACTCGGCTGCCAACTGAAAACGTAGACTACTCTACTACGAGAAAATTGTAAGTAATGACATGTGTTGTGAACGTGGATGCTATAACCAAACCATGAACAGCTACAGGAATTCCACGTATATCTCCGGCTCAGAAAGACTCGCCACGACCTGAGGGTACATCCACACGACTATCAGTCGACACACTGTGGCATTCCATAAAAAATCACAGGCCACACTAATGCCAAATCTCCAAGCTCGTCTAAGGACGAGAGATGTGTTGTGCCATCTCTCCCACCGATTTGATTGAATGATTTATTGGCGGTTACAATAAACGCCGAGCAAGATTGACTATGTTCTTATTTAATTTTATGCATATGGCCTGACTGTCAGAGGAAATGCGGCCCCGAGCCCATCTACATTCTCTAGTTGTCACGGAAAAAACGTGTTTAAAGTGGAGATAACCCAGCAAACTATTATTCTTTGCAGTCAGCTGAAATCGACCTCCATGGGCTGCCAGAATGCAGAACTGCTCTCCCATCTCCACGTAATCGGTGCTGATGATGAAATAATGTCACGGTTTTCACAAATTACACTTGTCAATCAAAATTTTGACTCGAACCTTTGTTAAAAGGCCGCCAATGAACACGTAATGATTCCGGCTGAGTGAAAAACTTGCCATGATGAACTTGTGCCGAGTTGAATAGTAGCCTATCGATTTGACACACTGAAAATCCCACCAGAAACAGAACTGGTTAGGGACTTTTCCTCTGATATGATCTGATACTGAATCTGATGACAATCTAACATGACTTTCCACATTTGCATCTACCTTCTTTGAACTTGACTGAAGTGTATTTTGTAGATTCTCCTTTCCTGTGCCAATTTCTTCATTCAGTTTCACTCCCAGATATCTTCGGACGCCCATGGCAAATGATCTCGCATTTGAGAGCCTTTGTAGATCTGCCACCAATTTCTGGACACTGTTTTCCTCCACAGTCCTATAACTCAATACCACACCCTCAATACCATACTAAATATGAGAATTTACATCGGAAGTATTAGTAATTCGCACACCAGAACCCCATGGGGTCCCAGTTTTTCCTTTATGAAGTTCCCACAAATCCTTGAAATGCTCATCGTCTACTTTGACATCCCAGTATGTGCTGAATGTGTATTATATACAATGCCAAGAGCTTCCATTTGGCTTGTCAAACAGTCATGCTTAATAAACAAAAAACATTTCCTAACCACTTTGAGTATTTAACTAAGCAATAATCGGTTGAGGCTTTCTTGATTCACACGCGGTCTTCCTTTTCTTTTGACTTTCTCCATAATTTGCTATTTGTTGTAATGGCGGAATTGAGTGGACAAGATCTGAAAGGCAACGCTTCCTACTGGTTATTTCATATTTAGGCATTGCAACAGATATGTCACCATGGGATGTTCCACAGTCTGATGTTTGACACACAGGGGAGATCACATGTGAACCACTTGCAAGACTTTTGAGCATTGTTTGAGGCTGACCAGTTAGTGAACTTTTAGGATAAGACCTTGAATTTTGGATAGAACTCTTGTGTGCTGGAGAAGCATGGAGAGAAGGAACACAGGTTTGTCTATTGGTAGCATATATAGGAAGTCCATCCCCTGCACCTAGAGGACTTGATGAAGAAGGTTCAGTTGATGAAAGATCATTTTTCTGCTTAGGTAAATACTGAGGTAATGGAACTCCCTTGTCAAATTGAAATACATCATTTACCATAGAGGAAAATGATGATCTTAAGCCTTCTAGGCCTTGAATAACAGCATCAGAATTAGGTCCTGATTTTGAAACTATATCTAAACCTCTGGTTTCTTTTGCAGAACGTAATGACCATTCATCTGTTAAAGTGGCCAACCATGCACATCCAGAACTGAAGTAGTGGTTTCTGGATTGTTGAAATAACCATCTTTAATTCTTATCACCGATTGTTTACCTGTGCCTCTTTAAGAACAACTTCTGAGATTGCAGCCTGTGCTTTTCCAGGAGGATTAAGACATGCTAAAGCCACGATAAACAGTATATTGAAAAGTATACAGAACCCAATCAATGCCCCTGTAAATAGTATTTTAGGCACTTCAAAATGCAGATGCATTTGGAGGGGTAACATCTGGCTCCATGGGGGATGCGTGCTCTTGGAGAGACCATACGAGAACCTCAGCATTCTCTGGGTACTGGAGACCAACTTTAAAACAGTAGTGGGACGGCTCAATTCACATCCACACATTTATTACAAACAAAGAAGAACATATTGGAAATTTAAATGCTCATGCAAGAGCTTATTCATCCTACCTACCTAACTTAACATGAATCTAGAAACAGTGAAGTATATGCATACAGCCAATGGAGCCATTCCGGCATCTTTACTATGCCAGATTTCCTTTTTCTGAGCTTGGTCAGTGAAAGAAACAAAAATATATTCATCATAAGACAACCACGCCTTGCAATCTGCTCATGAATGAAGCTGAACTGTAACATCAGATTGTTAGGATATAAGAAATTATACCAGGGAGAATCAAACTGTGCACAAGAAACCTCTATCCACTGGTTGATAGGGCTCACATACAACCCTTCATTGTCAAACTGCTCAAGCTGATCTGCAGAAACAACAACATTACCTTCAATATGATGAACTTGAGGCAAGTCCGCATCTACAGCGTGAAGTTGTTCAGGAACTTGGGGCAGCTTCACATCTTCTATTACAGCTGTATTTGGGGTCTCTTCAATACTATTTTCAACCAACGGCCTTTGTAGTGCTTCTTCAATGGTCTGTTCTTTAAGCTCGGGGTGGACCCTAGGGATGAGGGCATCATATTCTTTAGCAAGCTGCCCAATCTCATCAACCGTTCCACTGTGCTAGCAGAGGAGAAACCTCTCGAAAAACATTGCCACTGAATCTATGGATTCATCCAAAAGACCATATAACCAGATCATTGCATCCCTTTCCAAAGTTATGGCCAAAACGATCAGAATATCATCCTCATGATGAACATTAAAATCGGCCATCAGTCTGTAGAGAGAGGCAATATAATGGGTGGCTGAAACACCGTCATTTCCATAGAACTCGAGAAGAATGTTATGCACCTTCCCACGGTCATAGCATTGTTTAGGAAATCCGTGGATTTTGAGAAATCCAACGGGTTGTAAGCTTCGCGCCAAATATCCTACGGCTTTCCCATATCATCATCCATAAATTAATAACAAGGTACTAAGTCTGAAAGATGCATATAATCATACCTCATACCAAACTGTGGAGTCGCCAAGGTGAGCTTGAAAGCCTTGTGATGAGTGTGCTCACCTGTACACCTAATAGGATCTTCAAATCTGCAAAAGGACAAGGGCTTTGTCCCTTCGTGGAGTCGCCATGTGAGAGGAAGAATTTGCAATATGATCTCCCACAAATGTCAATGAAGCGTAGTCTTCAAAATCCGAGAACTGGACTTTGTCCTCGGCAATGGCGCCAAAATGTTGTTGCCCGAAACTGGCACGCGAGTGCTGAAGCCCAAAACGCAGGCGCGCCGGCCTGGTGACAACTCTCTCTCGAGAGGACAATGTCACCCCACCCCTCTCTCCTTGCTTCAGGCTGGCTCTTCTCTAGCTCTAGGGGGGTTTCCCTAAGTTAGGATCGCTAAGGCAATTGTGGCTGAGGGCAAGGTGATCTGAAGAGGCTGCCTTAGAGAAACTCAGGTAGCAAAAAGGAAAATGATTGTGCTTGATGGACAGGAAGGGAAGGGAGGATCAGTCCTCGAGGGAAGACTAGTGTCAATGTCCGAACGGTGAATGGAGTCAAAAGGGGACTCGGGGACTTTAGGCTGGCTCTTCTCCAGCTCTAGGGGGGTTTCCCTAAGTTAGGATCGCTAAGGTAGGTGCGGATGAGGGCAAGGTGATCTGAAGAGGCTACCTTAGAGAAACTCGGGTAGCAAAAAGGACAATGATTGTGCTTGAGGGACAGGAAGGGAAAGGAGGATCAGTCCTCGATGGAAGACCAGTGTCAATGTTCGAAGGGTGAATGGAGTCAAAAGGGGACTCGGGGAAGCCTTGCATTTCACAAAAGGGAGACTAAGCTGGTCTGTTCCATAATCAGAGGCAAGGAGAACGGACCGACTACTATCCGTTACTCCTAGACCTTTAAAAACATAACGGCGACAAGCAACTTGGCAGCTGCAAATACTTGCCCAATGTGCTAGATTGTTAGCCCTCTATGCTAAGTCTAGTCTACAACTTATGAAAAACAGACAAAGAACTATGATAGAGATGCCCAAGATATTCCAAAAAGCCCCAACATGATCTTCACTTTATTCAACTCTGGGGAAAAATCCTCCCAACCAATTTTTCCATCTTTAGAAATGAAAGAGTTGTGCTCTTTATAGACCAAAAAGAAAAGGCTCTACAAAATAATAATAATAAAGATGAAATGATAAAATAAAGTGGACCTAATATCCACTTTGCCTAATTGAAGATATTACCAACTTTATTAATGTAACTCCTGTATAAAAATAACCCATGTAAACAAAGGTTGCCCAAAGCGTGAGACAAATGGTTTGATGTTGATCACCGTGCCATTTGGCAGTCAAAGAAGAAGAGTGAGTCAAAATGTGAAACGCCACAAGGGTAAACTGGTGGACGAGTGCTGCTGTCAATTTCCACACGATTAGTGCCAATCTCCATACCACTGCCAACTAATGGACATGAAGGTGTACTCGGCTGCTAACTGAAAACGTAGACTGCTCTACTACGAGAAAACTGTAAGAAATGACATGTGCTGTGAACGTGGATGCTATAACCAAACCGTGAACAGCTACAGGAATTCCACGTATATCTCCGACTCAAAAAGACTTGCCATGACCTGAGGGTACATCCACACGACTATCAGTCGACACACTGTGGCATTCCATAAAAAATCACAGGCCACACTAATGCCAAATCTCCAAGCTCGTTTAAGGACGAGAGATGTGTTGTGCCATCTCTTCCACCGATTTGATTGAATGATTTACTAGCGGTTACAATAAACGTCGAGCAAGATTGACTATGTTCTTATTTAATTTTATGCATATGGCCTGACTGTCAGAGGAAACACGGCCCCAAGCCCATCTCCATTCTCTAGCTGTCATGGAAAAAACGTGTTTAAAGTGGAGATAACCCAGCATGCTATTATTCTTTGCAGTTAGCTGAAATCGACCTCCATGGGCTGCCAGAACGAAGAATTGCTCTCCCATATCCACGTAATCGGTGTTGATGATGAAATAATGTCACGGTTTTAACAAATTACACTTGTCAATCAAAATTTTGACCCGAACCTTTGTCAAAAGGCTGCCAATGAACACGTAATGATTCCGGCTGAGTGAAAAACTTGCCATGATGAACTCGTGCCGAGTTGAATAGTAGCCTGTCGATTTGACACACTAGAAATCCCACCAGAAACAGAACTGGTTAGGGACTTTGCCTCTGATATGATCTGATACTGAATCTGATGACAATCTAACATGACTTTCCACATCTGCATCTACCTTCTCTGAACTTGACTGAAGTGTATTTTGCAGATTCTCCTTTCCTGTGCCAATTTCTTCATCCGGTTTCACTCCCAGATATCTTCGCACGCCCATGGCAAATGATCTTGCATTTGAGAGCCTTTGCAGATCTGCCACCAATTTCTGGACACTATTTTCCTCCACAGTCCTATAACTCAATACTACACCCTCAGGACCATACTGAATATGAGAATTTACATTGGAAGTATTAGTAATTCGCACACTAGAACCCCATGGGGTCACAGTTTTACCTTTACGAAGTTCCCACAAATCCTTGAAATGCTCATCGTCTACTTTGACATCCCAGTATGTGCTGAATGTTTATTATATACAATGCCAAGAGCTTCCATTTGTCTTGTCAAACAGTCATGCTTAATAAACAAAAAACATTTCCTAACCACTTTGAGTATTTAACTGAGCAATAATCGGTTGAGGGTTTCTTGATTCACACGCGGTCTTCCTTTTCTTTTGACTTTCTCCATAATCTACTATTTGTTGTAATGGTGGATTTGAGTGGACAAGATCTGAAAGGCAACGCTTCCTACTGGTTATTTCATATTTAGGCACTGCAACAGATATGTCACCATGGGATGTTCCACAGTCTGATGTTTGACACACAGGGGAGATCACATGTGAACCACTTGCAAGACTTTTGAGCATTGTTTGAGGCTGACCAGTTAGTGAACTTTTAGGATAAGACCTTGAATTTTGGATAGAACTCTTGTGTGCTGGAGAAGCATGGAGAGAAGGAACACAGGTTTGTCTATTCGCAGAATATATAGGAAGTCCATCCCCAACACCTAGAGGACTTGATGAAGAAGGTTCAACTGATGAAAGATAATTTTTCTGCTTAGGTAAATACTGAGGTAATGGAACTCCCTTGTCAAATTGAAATACATCATCTACCACAGAGGAAAATGATGATCTTAAGCCTTCCAGGCCTTGAATAACAACATCAGAATTAGGTCTTGATTCTGAAACTATATATGAACCTCTGGTTTCTTTTGTAGAACGTAATGACCATTCATCTGTTAAAGTGGCCAACCATGCATATCCAGAACTGAAGTAGTGGCTTTTGGATTGTTGAAATAACCATCTTTAATTCTTATCACTGATTGTTTACTTGTGCCTCTTCAAGAACAACTTCTGAGATTGTAGCCTGTGCTTTTCCAGGAGGATTAAGACATGCTAAAACCACGATAAACCGTATATTGGAAAGTACATAGAACCCAATCAATGCCCCTGTAAATAGTATTTTAGGCACTTCAAAGTGCAGTTGGATTTGGAGGGGTAACAGTACCTTTGGAGGCTAGCTAACTAAGGGAATCACAAAATGCAAAGTGTGCTTAAATGATATATCCAAAGAAATGCAAAAAGTGAAAGTGAAATGAAAATGTAAAGTGCAAGTGAAAGTGAAATGTGAAATCCAAATCTGTGAAATATAGGGAGGCTTGTTAGAGTCGTGTTGTCCGCCGATTGCACACCAGCAGCAGAAATCAATTGAAAGCTGTCTCCTCACTTAGGAAAGTGGGAGAAGTGTGACCTTGGGGGCAAACACAGAGCTAGGTACTGTCACCTACTCCTCGCTCCTCCGTTTAGGCTAACTCCTAACGAAGCCAAAGGAGGTAGTCCCTACAAAAGAGTTTTCTATGGCTCTTAAGTTGTTAAAGTGTTTTTTGAAGGTTGCGGTTGCGGATGGGTGTTTTTTAGGAGTTCTTATAATTTGAAGGTGTTTTACTTATTATGAATGTGACACAAGATCAAAAAGCAATCCACGTTGCAACAAGAGATTAAAAGATACATTTAAATTCTAGACATCAATTAAGCATTAAGCGATAAAAATTATATTAAGCCATAGACAATTGATCAAATAATATAATTATGTAAAACAAAACAAGGATCAGTCCCTTATGGAGTCAATGAAGTTGAAATGCACCAGAGAATTAAACACACGTCTAGAAATTAAACCGGTGAATGTTAAATTGTGCGAGTGCTCTTGGTAAGTTTTAAGGATTTTAATGGTGATCTTGCTTAAAGTGTCTAGGAAACCTAACCGGAAATACTTTCAGTGGCTCCGTTCGAAGACATGACGGACCTGTCTGGAATCACAAGCTAGGTGTTCAATAATTTAACCAACGGGTGTCCAGATTGGGTTGCCCGGCGCCCACACTTGGAATTTGCCCACTACCTGAGTATTTTATCGAGATAACGCCGGTGCGTTGGTTATGGGGTGAAGGTTCTAATTATGTTGTTATTGCGGTTTTAGCAAGTCCGTTCACCATTTTGAGTACGAGCCCAACTCGAAAGTCGACAGAGCATATTAGGTGAAGGATATCAACGAAGTAAATTAATTAGAGGGAATGTGGGTTGAAAGATTTTATTAAGTCAATTAATTAAACTCTGCGACAGAGAGCGCTCTTGACCTTGTCTTATGACAAAGGTTAAAGAGTTTTATCTGATCTAAATGTCTAATGCAAGGATGTGCAAAACTAATGATGCTCTTCGATAGAGAGTGCTCTTGACTTGTGTTACTGCAAGTTCAAGAGTCTTACTTATTGATTAACTTATTCAACAATGAAAAGACAACTCTCCGATAGAGAGCACTCTTGATCTACAAAGTGAGATTCAAGAGATTTCTACTTTAAACAGTTGAATTACTTATGAAAGATACAAGAACTTAAAAGATGAAGTAATCAACTTAGTTAATGAAACAAAATGGGCTAATCTAACAATTAGTGTCTACTTTGCAAAAAATGAAACTACTCTAAGTACTTGAAATAAACCTAAGCTAAGAACCAAGACACTCTTCCCCAAATGGGGAAGAAAAACCAAATATGGGAGGCCTTATCCCACTTAGCCTTGTTTTATTAATGAAGTACAAATGCCTTGGGAATTTAATCCTTGTAAGGACTTTGAGAAGTAACTTAAGTAAAAATAAAAAACTCTTATGAGTTTGTATAAAGAAGAATGACTTCTTTTTTGGTTTTGGATCGTTGTCTTTGGATCTAGTTCTGCTTGCTCTTTCTTGTTTGGTTTTGCTTTTGGTTTACCTATGGATAAGAGCTCTAAACAAGGACTAGTAAGAGTGTTAGGAAACCAAATTTAACTTGTGATTCGAAAATATTAAGTGGATGAGAAGACAAGTGCCTTATGAGATGAAACAAAAGATCAAAACAAATGAATGAGACTTAAAATCAAAACCTGGAAAGAACCAGACAAGCTCACCGATTTTTATGTAAAATGCACGATTTTCGACGAAACGACTTGAGACTTTTTGTGAATTTAAAATTAAAGATTTTTTAACATTTTAGGCTGATTTCCAGAATCTGGAAAATAGCAGAAAATTGCAGAAAATCAGTAAAAAAACAGCAAGTACGAAATGACACGTTTTTCGAGAAAAAGTCAAAATAAAAATAAATTTTTTTTTTCGAAATTTTTTCTGATTTTTATGCTAATTTCCAGAATTGAAAAATAACCAAAAAATGTCAAAAATCAGCAAAAAAACAGCAAGCATGAAATGGCACATTTTTCGAGAAAAAAATAAATTTTTTTTTTTCAAATTTTTTTTTCTGATTTTATGAATTTCCAGAATTAAGAAAAAAAAAGAAAGAACACAGAAAAAACTAGCAAGCCTAAAAGTGGAAAATTTGCACGTTTTTCGAGAAAAAGTGCACATTTTCCAAGGCAAAAAGAAAGATGGATTTACAAAAATGGAAATGAAACTAGATCTTTAAAAGTGGGCCTTTAGAAAGATGGATTTAGCTTTGAAAAAGTAGATCTAAGGCTAGAAAGCCTAGATCTAACTTAGTAGAAGCCAAGCAAGCTTGAAATAAAGATTTAAATGACTTGATAACTTCTACAAAAGTGGAAAAGAGGTAGGATAGAACCTTGAAAATAGAGATCCACTTGTAGTAACCAATGTAATCAAGAGAATTTTTTGAAGTTTGTTGGAGAAGGAAAGAAAGATCCGGAACTGCTTGCAACCCTGCAAACAAAATATATTAATAATGGAACACTTGTATGGTGAGGGTACTAGGTGCCGAAAGCTCCTACTAGATGCAATCCTTGAAGACACAAACACTCAATGCAAATCTGATTAGAAACCTAAGTACTAGATTGTTAGTTTTCAATAAACATAATAATCAAATTTCAATACAAGGGTAGGGTGAAAGAGATATTACTTCACATAGGATGAAGATACAATGCCAAAAGCCCATCAAATGACCTCCAAAGTCAATATTTTATTAACAAAAGAAGCTTACAATATCCAACAGAGTTTCTATGCCAAACTCTCCATCCGAATAGAGCTGAAGGAGCCTCTATTTATACAATGAGATCAAGCTAAAACCCTAAAACCAATCTAAGAGTAACACCGAAGTAATTGAATGAGCTCGGCATGATGATTTGGAGTTGAACTGAGTTGCAACTGAGTTGTAACTGAGTGCTGGAGTAATGAGGGGGGGTGAGGTGGCTCATCCTCCCTCGTAATGATCACCCAACCAATAGATAACCCACACTTCAACCAAAAACGGATTTGACCAAAGAGGGCAAATTTTTGACTGATAGTTCAACTGCTACACTCCGATACTTGATCTGAAACCGACCGATATTGATTGGAATCATCATAAATGCTCCGTGCCATGTCATTTAGTCTTTTATTTCGCTGAATTTGGATTAATTTGGAGAGTTTTAATTTTCTCCAAAATAATCATTTTTTAATAAATAATCAATTTTTTCCTCGAAAATGAGCGTTATGTGTCCGATTGATGATCTGAAAGTTGGATCTGACTGACTGGCTGATCAAGAATGATTTTTGGCTTAAGGTTAGAGCCTTCAATCACTGAATTCGGAGTCCGGATGACCGACTTATTACAAATGAGATTTTTCCAATTAATTTATGGAAAAATTAATAAAAAACTTAGGGAAATAATTAAAAAAATTAAAAATTAAAAAGTAATTTTTTAACCTGTCCGGTAAAATTTTTTCAAATTTTTTCTAAGGGTCCTAGTGACTTAGGACATGACCATGCTCTATTCTAACAATGCCTAGTAGGTTTATAAACACTTAGTTGGGCTCTTATAACCCCCCAAGGCCCAGAATTCAAAATCGGGCATTCCAACTTTGGAGGAAGCGGGAGAAAACCTCGTCAATTATACTCGGCTATAGTCAAAGCATAATTGTCAAGGGAAAAAAACTCCTTGGAATACCTTAGTTGAGATTCTACGTCTTAGGAGACCGAACCACTCAAAATACCCTACTAGCACATTTTATTACAAACCTCGTGGGGCCATGGTCAAAATTATTCAAATGAAAAACTGGCTAGCCAATATTGGCTAGACATGAAGACGGATCAACTGACACACTGGAATCAAACATTGGACATGTTTGTCAACCGATAGCTCCTCAGGTAACCCACCTATGGTACAAAAAAGTGGATAACAAATTGAAAGGGTGCCTTCCAAGCACTTTATCCATTTGAGAGACACTATGCTTCCCAATTGTTCGTCATTCCAATAAATGTTGTAGAGACCCCTGAAATCCCTTTCTCTCCAATGGTAAATCAAGTTTGTCCTATAGTCAATCTCATTTTTACCAAAACTATGATTCCTACTCATTCCATTTCACCCAAGAGAGGGAGGATTGATCTATAGATTACATTGCAATCAATGTGAATAAGAGTATGTATGTAGAATTGCTACTTTTTCCTTGTGTCACATCCAGTTATGATCTTATTTATGTTGTTGTTGCATCGATCACCACTTGTATAGCATGTATTGACGTTTAGCTGTTTGCCAATATTAATCATGATAATGTTGAAATTTTACCCAGGAAGTGTTTGTCCATTCATTGGTTCCTTTGGGTGGACAAGGACACTTTAACTGTGGTCCCTAGCATTTTTATAAAATGAGATTGACTTTATGATTATAGAGTCGCTTTATAAAATGAAGTTGAGTTATAAAAGTTTAAATGCTTTTTAATGAGAAAAGTGAGATTTGATCTTGGCCCTAGATCTCATCTAAGTTTCTTTTAATCTTGGCCATTGAATTTGAATGTGGTGGTTACTCAATCAAAAAGGCTAGGGAAAGGCCCAATCTAATTTATTGTTCACTTTCACAAAAAGAGATTTTTGAGAGAGGAGAAGAGCAAGAGAGAAGAAAACCAAGGGTTTGAGAAAAATCAATTTTCTTGAGAGAGAGAGAAATTACCAGCACAAAATCGATGAGATTGAGCATAAGCACGATTTCCAATGCTGGCATATTTTTCAAGACAACCATACAACAACAATAAATGAGGTGGTACAACATGAATCCTTAGGTGACTGTACAACAACAGGTACAACAGTAAATAGGCCACACATGCACGAAATTTGAGGCAGACTGGTGCTGCATGTATTGCAGACCATACAGACTGAGATTGACACGAATTTTGAGGAGGTCGTACAACATTTATTGCAGACCGTACGGTGCATTTATTACAGGTCGTACAACAGGCCACATGCGTGGGCCATACAATAGGTTAATGGACACAGATTTCGAGATGAAATTTGGAAATTTTCAGCAGGTCATTCAGGGATTGTTTGACACAAATTCCAAGGCGTTTTGGTTGAGATAAGTACTGCTGTAAATTTTATTTAGTTTCCTTGAAGAAATAAAATTCTCTCTCTAAAAACAAGTTTTCCCTTCGGGGTTTTATCTTTGACCATTTTGGTTAAGAATACTGAGTCAATTTTATTGTGTGTGTGGCTGAAATATATTTCTGAGATTGAAAAGTTAGGCTGCTAGAAAAATTTCTGAGTTTGCAAAAGTTGAAATTATCTCATGTGTTTCAAGTTTCAAGTTAAAATTTTTAAGTTTTTATGAATATGCATACTAAGGTTTGAGCATTAAACCATATGCAGTGGACTATAATTGAAACTGGGTTGGGGTTACAAAAATTTTCAGATAAGAGTATTAACACTCCTAAAATACATAATAACATCTCTTTAAAAGAAGATTTAGTGATATTGCTATTTCTAACACTCTCCCTTAAATATGCAAGTATTTAAAGTGATATTTTAAAGTTAAAATATAGAGTTATGTTATACCTAGTATTAAAACATGACATGTTAGGACATTATTTAAATGAACAATAGTTCATTAATTGAATATCCAACATAAGAAGGACAATGAGTTGAAATCTATATAGGATTATAATTGATAAATAATGAATGAGATATATGGGATAGATGATTGATATAGTTATATGCATTGACTAGTCATGAAGGTGAACAACATGTCCCTTAGTTAGGTCATGACTTTTAGTTTTATTATTATTATTATTATATTTTATACTCACTACATTGCCTTTCCCTTCAAGGATGCTTTGATTTCAAAGCATTCTATGGAAAATCTGTCTTTGTTATAGCCTATAGTGCCTTGTCATAATTTTTTTCCACTGATGGAATACACATCTTGAGAAACTCATTGGGCACTTCCTCTCATTACAAGGATGGTACCTAGGGTAAACCGACCATTTGCAGTTTTCGCAGCTTAACCCACAATACTCACAGAGGTAGCTAGCCTAGGGGCTTGACGTCGCGACTTCTTGCTTGTAATTCATAGCACTCAATAACTCAATCTAACCCACTAGGCTCCTTGTCATAATTTTCTATTTCTTGAAGTTGTGATAATTGAATATATGAGATGATATGGTCTTCAAAGTGCTGAGAAGAATTGCCAAATTGTTAAAAGGTCAGATCCCCCTAATTCGATCTTCTATGGAATTGTGCATTTGTAGGGTTCTTGGATATAACTTTTTTATTGTGATTCCCAAGATGAATTCTATTTGGCTGTTACACCGTATCTGGTGTAATGGATAATCCGTATCCGGATTAAGTCAGCCTGTATCTAGGTCTAGGGAGGAAGATGTTCCTTCTTCAAATAATTAAATGTATAAATGTATAATAATTGAATGGATGGTAAAATACAATGGATATGGTGCCTTAAATATGGCTTGGCCATCAAATATTGAAGAGACTCTTCTCTTCATAAACTATATTTAATATTATTAATTATTCTTAGTAATAGTTACCTATTTATTACTATTTTATTGTTGTAACATTACCTTCCCCTTAGGAAAGCTTTGTCCTCAAAGCTTAGATTATTGTCATCGTCTTTTCATTATTGTTTTGTGTTGAAACAACGTCATTACTTCTTTTATGTCTTTTGTTTTAGAACTTGTATTAGGTATGTGCTTGGTCTTTACGCAATAGTTTGTCAATTTCCCTTCATTTGTAACTTGAATTTGTACTCTATTCTATTTATTATTGTTGTCCCGTTTTCTATGTACATGAATAGGAGGAATATTTTTGTGACTGACCATATCAAACTTTGTTTTAGAACTCGCTTGTCCCACGATACTTAGGATGCCATCACATAATGTTTCCCTTTTATTATCCTTACGAATTATCTCGAGAAGTGGTGTCTCTTGAGGCTTCTCACACTCGAAGTCACCAGGTTTTGTTACATTTAGGTTTCTCGAGGGTGGTAGAACAGTGAAGGTAGAAGATGAATCTACGACATCTGATTTTTTTGGCTTGGATTCCTTTGCATAGTGTAGGATCCATCTTTTGTCATTGTATGGATCGTCTTTATTATCAATGATACTGGCTTGACTCTCATTATGATCTTTGGTCGAGCTCATCTTTATCAAATATATTATTGGTATTTTGGTCACCCCTAAGATATTTAGTCTCCTTGTCTTGTTTATTGTCTTGATCAATTTTGTTACTCTCATTTTTGTTGAGATAGTGGTCCAACATATCTGAGTTATTGATATGGTTTGTATTAGACCTTAGCTTTTGTAACATTTCCATTATTGTATTCTGGTTCTGTGTCATGATGCTCAAGTTCTGTGCCATGGTGCTTATGTTTTGTGTCATTGCACTCATCTTGTCATCTAACTCCTTTTGTTTGTCGTGATTGATGTCTAGTTTGTCATCAAGTTTTCTTCCCAGTACTAGAACAACATCTTCTTTGATTTCTTTCTTAAATGCCTTGTTATTTTTTGTTTCTTCTCTGAATTTTTCTTGGTTGGCTACGAGGGCCTTGATGTCCTTCTCCAATTTCTCAAGTTTGCCTTTTAATTCTGTCATGGCTTGGGTCCTTGTAAGCTGAGATTAAATATTTTGGACGTTTATTTTGACTTATGGAGGAATAAAAGACAACTAATGTCTTTGAAATAATTGATGAATTAATAATAATTATTATAATTATTTAATGTGTTGAAATAAAATAATAAATATAAAATATTATATTTAAATATTTTATTAAAAGGTGGATTAATAAGTTTTAAAATATTATATAAGAATATTAATATTATTATAATAATATTTATTTTATTAATATTATTTTTGTTTGTAGGGCTACGTGGAATGAGGGGGGGCGTAGCCTGGGTTGAAGTTGGAAAGCAAAACCAGTGTTACAAACATCGCCGATATATCAGCAACATCGCGATATATCGCGATGTCAACTCACTGGCGATATATCGGCAATATATCGCCCCAATATTTTCCCTAATTTTTTGGCGATTTTTTCTCGATTTGATCGCAATATTTGCCGATTTTTTCTAATATATAGCGATATTTGCCGATTTTATCGTGATATTTGCCGATTTTATGGCGATATTTGCCGATTTTTTCGAATATATAGTAATTTTTTAAATTTTTGTATTTTTTATTTTGCCGATATATTGCCGATGTTTGCTAACATTTTCGCCTATAAATCCGATAATTTCTTTTTGGACCCTCGACGATATATTCGCCGACACGATATTTGTAACATTGAGCAAAACCATGTGTTGGTTTTACTTTATCTTTTGTTTTTTTACTTTCTTTTTCCTTTCTTTACCCCTTTTTTTACGTATTTTTTTTCTTTTCTTTTTTTTGGACAATTTACGTTTTCTATATTCTAGGGAAACCGTAAAAACTAAATTTACACAAAGTGTAAATAATGGCCAAGGGCCGTATAGCTCTGATACCAATGGTACACCGTATCCGGTGTAATGGATAATCCGTATCCGGATTAAGTCAGCCTGTATCCAGGTCTAGGGAGGAAGATGTTAATGACTAGTAATTAATAACTATAATTAATAACTAGATGTTAAGATGTATCCGTATCAGTGTTACAAACATCGCCGATATATCGGCAACATCGCGATATATCGCGATGTCAACTCACTGGCGATATATCGGCAATCTATCGCCCCGATATTTTCCCTAATTTTTTGGCGATTTTTTCCCAATTTGATCGCAATATTTGTCGATTTTTTCTAATATATAGTGATATTTGCCGATTTTATCGCGATATTTGCCGATTTTATGGCGATATTTGTCGATTTTTTCGAATATATAGTAATTTTTTAAATTTTTGTATTTTTTATTTTGCCAATATATTGCCGATGTTTGCCGACATTTTCGCCTATAAATCCGATAATTTTTTTTGGACCCTCGACGATATATTCGCCGACACGATATTTGTAACATTGATCCGTATACACCCTTTCACTTAGTAATTAATAACTATAATTAATATATTATTTTATATTTGTTACACTTTTCGTTAAGTGTTGCTATTTAATTATTAGTATTTAATGTTTATTATTTATATGTTTTTGTTCATTACATTGGCACCCCGTATCTCCGACACCCCCTCCTCCACCCTTGGGTCTACCTTGGACCAATATTCTCTTTGCTGAGGGAGACCTCGACACCTTTACTTCCACCCTTCGCTAGATGCTCCCTTTCGTATCTCGGTTTGCTTCCTTCGACTCCACCTCTGCCAAGTACAAGTGTCTTTCTTCTATCATTTGGGACACTACCCTTCAAATCTACCCCCACTCCACTTGATCTGCCCCCCTCCCCCACAAGCTTGGATGCTACCCCATGAACCAATGGTATGATGATGACTGTAAACACCTCCACACCCAACTTCAGTATGCCTTCAACCATGGTCACCCTTCCTACCCATCTCTCAAAGGCTCCTATCGTCGTCTCCTTTACCACAAAAAACGCTTCTTCATTTCTTGTAGGTAACGAGAACTACGTACTTCCCTTATTCATTCCCCTAAACATTTCCGGCGTACCATTTTCCCTCACCACTCCCATCTCCCACCCAATCTTGATCCAAAAGCCACGTTCTCCCATACCTCTTCCCTCTAGGACATCTTGGGGCAACCACTTATCCAAGTTACCTCTCCCCCCCTTGTTGTTATCTATTTACACCCCATGATGTCCCAGAGACTGTTTCGGCCATGAGTTCCAGTAGAGCAGCGGGTGAGGAAGGGTTCCAGGTTGAACTCTTCAAACATGGGTCTCGAGCACTTGATTGTCACTTGGCTGATCTATTTAACTACGTGGTTTGTACTAGTTTCCCTGAATCATGGTCATCATATCATTCACCCGATCCATAAATCGGGCCCTAATACCGATCCCAATAACTACAAAATGATCATGGTTGGCACACTTTCTTCAAGCTATATGTTACAGTTCTCCATATGCATCTGAAATTTTTTCAAAACCCCAACTCGGTTTTAGTTTTAGTGCTTCATTGTTTAATGACCAAACCCCAATGTTAGCATGTGCATAAAAAGTTAATAATTTATGAGTGAAAACAGAAACACATGAGATTTATTTCTTCTTTTGAATTCTGAAATTTTATGGCAGCCCTAAATTCTTACTCAGAAATTTAATATCAGCCACATATGAAATTTAATCACTCAATTTTTTGGTCAAATTGACCCAGGAAAAACCTCGAAGGGAATACCTATTTGCAGAGAGATTTTATTATTTCTTCAGAGACAAATTATTCAACAAATTACAGCAGTATTCATCTCTTTTCCATCTCGAAAAACGTGCCACCAAACACAAAAAATCTGTTGTACGAAACCCAAGAATTTCTGCCACACATGTGACTGTACGCTTGCCTCGATATTTGTGCAAACTTAGCCTCGAAATCTGTGTTGTACGATCATTGTACTGACATCAATAAATGTTGTACGACTGCCTCGTTTTTGTGCAAACTCGGCCTCGAAATCTGTGCCTTCTCTCCTTGGAATTCGTGCCGTATGGACTGTACAACCTGCATCAATTGTTGTACGGTCATTGCATTTAATGTTGTACGATTGCCTCGAGATTTGTGCCACTCTGTTGGTAAAGTTGTCTCAAAATTTGTGCCCTTTCTCTTCATTTCTCCTCTCTGGTTTTCTCTTGCTCTCTCTCTCTCAAAAATCTCTCTTGAAAGTGAACAATGAATTCAATTTGACTTTCCCTCACCCTTTTTGTGTGAGTAACTTCCTCCTCAAATCCAGTGGATGGGATTATATGAGATCCTAGGCCCGAGATGACATCTCACCTTTTTCTCATTAAAAAAACAATTAATGAATTTTTAAATAATAAATGTGAATCTTTATTACACACCCATTTAATAATCTCATTAAAGTCACTTAAAACTTTATTACTCACATTTCATTTATAAAGTGACTTTATATCAATAAATTCAATCTCACTTTATAAATGGCTAGGGACCACATTTAAAGTGTTCTTGTCCACCCCAAGGCATGAGTGAACAAACACTTCTCTAGGTAAAAAAATCAACACTCCCTCTTACCGAGGAAGGTGTTTTTCACCACTCCCATCTTGTCTCTGAAATGTATGTGCTTTCATCTTCCCAAAGACTTCGTGAGAATATCTGCCACCTGCTCATCTATAGAGATGTACTGTAGCTCAACAAGTCCTCTCTGAACATAATATCTGATGAAGTGGTATCTGATCTCAATGTGTTTTGACGCGTTATGAAACACTGGATTCTCAGAGAGTCTGATGCAACTATGATTGTCACAGTGAATGATAGTAGGCCTTAACTCCTGACCAAATAAATCAACCATGAACTTGCGAAGCCACAATGCTTCACAACTAGCCTGACTGGCTGCCATGTACTCATCCTCTGCAGAACTCAAAGCAACACAATTTTGCTTCCGACTGAACCACGACACAACAACCGAGCCCAACCTAAAACAACAACCGAAAGTGCTCTTTCGGTCCGAAGCACTGCCTGCCCAATCTGAATCCGTGAAGCCAACCAAGTCCACTCCACCTGACCTCTGTAGTCCAAACCATAGTCTACAGTTCCAATAAGATATTGCAAAATATGTTTTGCAGCTACCCAGTGCACTCTCCTGGGCTCCACCATGAACTGACTAAGAGTGTTCATTGCAAAACTCATATTTGGTCTGGTGTTGACCAAATACATCAATGAACCAATGACCAATGAGCTAACGAAACAAAGTAGGATCCACCAACTCTCCCTTAGAAGCATGAAGCTTCTTCCAGTTGGTGATCATGGGTGTAGACAAAGGTCTGCAGTCCTCCATCTGAAATCTCCTCAGAACGTTTGCAACATATTTTCCTTGCCCCAGGAAAACATGTCCATCCTCCTGCCATACCTCCATGCCTAGATAGTAGTGCATCAACCCAAGGTTTGTCATCTCAAACTCCGAAGCAAGATCCTTCTTGCATGCATCAATCAGGTGCTCCTCTCCAGTAATGAACAAGTCATCAACATACACTAGAAGAATGAGCACAACACCACCAACCACAATCTAGTAAAGGTTGGGATCCGCCTCACTCTTCCGAAACCCAATCGAAAGCAAATAGAAATCAATTCTTGAGTACCAAGCTCGAGGGTCTTGCTTTAGACAATTCAAGGCTTTTTTCAACCTGCATACATGACAATCTCTCTCATAAACCTCAAAGCCCCGTGGCTGCTCCAAATATACCTCCTCTTGTAGAAGACTGTTGAGAAAAGTGGTCTTCACATCCATCTGATGGATCCTCCAACCCATCTTTGCCACAATGGAGATCACCGCTCTGATCGAAGAAAATCTGGCAACCGACGTAAAGGTCTCATCATAATCAACTCTCTCTATCTGTGAGAACCCACGTGCTACAAATCGAGCTTTGTACTTCTGGTTGGTGCCATCCGCAACATGCTTGATTTTGTAGAGCCACTTGGAAGTCACAATTTACTTCCCCTCTGGTCTCGGAACCACTTCCCACACCCCATTTTTCATGATGGAATTGTACTCTTCCATCATGGCATCTCTCCAAACCTGGTGTACGGAAGCCTCCTCATAAATAGTAGGCTCACGCAAGCTAGTCACCTATGCCATGTAGCTAGAAAATCTCTCAGGTGCCTTGCTCTCTTTGACCTCCCTCCTGGGTGGCCCAACATACTCCTCTGTTTCCTTCACAAGCTCCCTAAGCCAACTTGGCTTTCTCTTCTTGGAAGAAGCATCTTGTCGCATACCCTCCTCTACATCCTCATCAGACAAATGTCTCCCTGAAGAAGTACCAACGGTCTGAGATCCTGTCCTTGGTGAACTTGAATTAGTACCATGTGTATTCGAATCACCTGGAGGTGTAACCTGTGAACCTGTCCCTGTACCAGAAGTCTCTGTAGACTGAGTCCCTGAAACTGATGATCTTGTAACCTGTGACCTAGTCACTCCTGAAACCTATGACCTTGTGCCTTGACTCGCTGAACTCTGTGATGCTGTCACCTGTGGAGTACCCCGCTGCTCCTCTATCTTAGAATCTCGAGATCTCTTGAAGGCTCGCTACTCCTCAAATCTCGCCTCCCTCCTCACGATAACTTTCCTCTGTGCAGGAAGATAAATGCGGAAAGCCTTAGAAGTCTCGTCATATCCAACAAAAATATCCCTCTCCGGTAGCCTCCAACTTTTCCCTCTTCTCAGAAGGGACATGTGAGTATGTAAGACATCCAAAGATGCGGAAGTGGCCTATCTCATGCATCTTCCCGGTGAACATCTCCTCAGGAGTTTTGCACCCCAAGGCACGGTGCAGACTCCTGTTCTGCATATAAACAACAGTACTACATGCATCTGCCCATAGAAAGAAAGGAAGACTTTGATCATGTAGCATGGCTCTAGCTGCACCCACTATCGAACGATTCTTCCTTTTAGCCACTCCATTATGCTGTGGAGTGTAAGGATCTGTCAACTACCTTCTGATACCCTCATGTCTACAAAATTCATCGAATGTATGAGAAGTATACTCACCCCCATTATCTAATCGAAGTACCTTGATCTTCTTTCATGTCTGGTTCTCCACAAGAGCTTTGAACTCTTGGAACCGAAGCAAG
>LPNX010680971.1:157085-169824 GCA_001517045.1 Pseudotsuga menziesii | reverse complement strand
ACTCACAAAACTGGTTAATCTCCAAGTCTCCCTGGCTAGCTTCAGGGTGGTCACTTATGACCTCAGACCTTGGAGAATGCCTACTGATGCTGATTTCAACAAAGACCTCCTCTAATCTCTTGCTTCTAAGGAAATAGATCCAGGTCTTCCTGGAAAAGTCATCGATGAAAGTAATGTAATACTCAAAACCTATCATTAAGGCAGAAGAAATGGGACCACATAAATCTAAATGAATCAACTCAAGCACTCCCTCTGATCTGCTGTCATTGCTTGTAAAAGTAGTCTTGGTGTACTTTCCCAAAGCACACCCTCTACACACACTACTCTGGTCTGTACTGAAATCAGGCATACCTGTGGTCATGTCTCTCAGCATCCTCAAAGCTGAATGATGAAGGTGGGCCATCCTCCTGTGCCATAACTCACACAACTCACTGCTGCTTTGAGTTTGTGAAAGTGCATGATGTGGCTGGAAGAGAAGCTTGTATAGTTTCCCGCATCTGACTCCAATCCCATATCAAGTAGATGGACCCTCTGCTTTGGGAAAGATGTGAACTTTCCCATCTAGTACATATACCCCAAGGCCTCTGTCCTCAATCGTTGAAACTGACACAAGGTTCTTCGTCAGCACAGAGACATACAAGACATCCCTTAGAAACATAGGCTGCAAGGACTCCCTGTCAAAGCGGATTGTCCCACGCCCAACTGCTCTCACCACTGTATCATCGCCCAATACAACCTCCAACTCCAAGTCTGTCTCTAAAATCTCGGTAAACATGTCTCGATCATCTGTCACGTGAATCGAAGCTCCACTATCAATGTACCAAGTGGAGGAAGTAGTGGAAGCACTCAGTGAGTGCTCAACAATCATTTCCATGTGATCCTCAATGTCCCTGCTGGTGATGGATGATGCTCTCTCTACACAAGCACCGACAAAGAGAGAAAAATCTCTCTCAAATCTAGCAGCATACTCATCAATCTCTGCTGAAGTTGTTGTCTGCTATTTCTTCTTCTTCTTGTTTGGGCATTGTCCAGCATAATGCCCAAACTTCTGACAAGCAAAGCATTTCACTTTGCTCATATACTTCTTCTCTCCATCCTGTTGCTTGGTTCTGTTGTCCGCTGAATGCACACCGGCAGCATAAATCTTTTGGACTGCTGTTTCCCAAGCGGGAAAGGTGTGGCCTTGGTGGCAAGCAAAGAGCCAGGTGCTGTCGCATGATCCCAGCTCCTCCATTTAGGCTAACTCCTAACGAAGCCAAGGGGGGTGGTCCCTATTAGAAGAAAATCTATGGTTTTTAGTTTACAAAAGAAAAGACTAAATCTAGGAGTTAATATGAAATGGATGAAATTAAAGATTACCGATTACTGCAAACAAGATTTAACCTTAGCAACACTTTAACTCAAATTAGATACACAATATTCAATGACACATTGCGTGATTCACTTATGCAAAAAAGAACAGAATAGACCAGTGGCAAAATGAAAAAAGAGTGCTTGCAAATGTGGGTTGCTAGTGTAGTCTCAGTGAAAGTATTGCAGTGTCTCGGTTGGTAAATTTTAGATTATTAAATGAATAATTAAGGGCGTGTGTCAATTGTGGGTTTGGCCCAACAAGTCAAGTCCCTTCGAACTGAGTGCGAAAGTGGTAATACCAAGTGTCCAATGGGGCGAGGATGAACCTGTTTGGCATAGCCCCCTGACTCTGTAGTGCTTACCCTTTGCAACCTCCCGAGTTCTCGAGAAAATGACTTGTGTGGATTTTTCTATTAAATCTAGTAGCTCGTATCCCTTTCTGATATAGCGAATTGATCAGACAAGCTGCAGCGGTGTAGAGCATATGGGGAAGGAGTCTTGGTTTATTTAATTAGAGACATAACTATGAGTTGTTTAGATGACGATCGAAGAGTCTCTTTCACCTTTCGGGTACTCGGGAAAGCAACGGTCGGATTTTGATTAAATCAACAAATAAATTGGAAAAGATAAAACTAACAGTAAACCCTCCGACAGAGAGCACTCTTGATCCACCTTTCAATGAGATTCAAGAGATTTTGGGTTTCTTTTATTACTTAAACAAAATGATAAACAAGACTATTCTAAAAAAAATAAAATTAAACCTCTTGGATAGAGAGTGCTCTTGATCCACTTTTCAGCGAGATTCAAGAGGCTTTGGTTCTTTTTACTTTTTGCAATTGAATAAAATTAGAAATGCTGAAAGTAAAACTATACTAACAAATATTTTTCTTTTTATGAAGGCAAAAAGACTAATCTACTCTAAAGAATTATTATGCATGCAAAAAAACAAAGAAAACGGAAAACAAGGGACGATACAGACTTCCCCCAAATGGGGAAAGTGTGGTGTGGGAGCCTTTATCCCACTTGCTCTTTTATTAACCTCTTACAATATCTTTTTTTCTTTTGAGGAATACTTTGTCCTTTGGAGTTAGGATAAAATGGTTTCCAAAAATTTGAAAAATGGGTAGAGAAGAAGTGGGAGATTCGAAGAGGGGTTTGGAAGGAGCCTTTTTTGATGGTTCAAGTCTTTGCATGCACTTCCGAATCTTCTCTTTCTTGAAAGATAAGTATAAAAACCAGCCAATAGAAAACTCAAGAAAAGGTTTGCATGTTAGCTCAAAATGCATAAAAATTTAACATATAGTACTTGCCAATGACAGGAAGAATATACTACTTCAAGTACTAAAGAACAAGGCTAGATCTAAGCTTTTGATAAATGAACTTAAAGAAAAAAACTTAGATCTATATAACAAGAGATATAATGATAAGATTTTGAAAGTTTGATCTACTTGTTATGAAGCAAAAAAGTATCCAGAAAACATTATTTTTTGAAGTTTGAGGATGGATAAGGAAGTCTTCAAGCCCAAGCTTGAATAAATTTGAGCATGGAGGGAACCTGTGGGACAAGAAACATTAGAAAAATAGAGTGAAGAGAGATAAGATGCAACTGAGCTCCGATCTCTACTTCACGTTTGGTGATTTGCAAAACTACAATACCCTTCAAGCAAGTGATTAGATCTAGTATGCATAAATCAAACAAGAACAAAGAAGCATAAGTATAGCTGAATACAACATGCAATTCTTAGATCGTGTATAACTATACATAAGCAAGCAAGTTGAAACTTCAAATGCCTACTCTATGGATTAGAATATAACATTCTAAGCTAGAAAACACAACATGCATAAATAATAAAATAGCTACACAGATATCATCTCGGTTATAAGCCGGATATTCACCATGAAAGTTCTTGCACTATCAAATTGTCCTCGAAAGACTCAATTTTATTCATAAGAAAGATAGGAAATTACAATCATACAGGCAAAGGTTTTCTGCAAAATCATCCACCCTAAAAATGGAGAAGAGACCTCTTATTTATACAAAAAACCAAGCCCCACGGGGGATTTAATGAATTGAAGATCAACCCGGAGCTAAGCTAAGTTGAAGTGAACTAAAGACTGAGTTAAACAGAGGAGGTGATTGACACCTCTCTCACCCAACTCCAACAACCTCTACCAACCTGCCAACACACTCAACCTCCTCACCAAATCCCACACGTGAGCCTTTTCCTCATGCGATCTGTACGACAACTTGGCGTGAAGGATAAATTAAATGAAAGGTTGGAATCCAAAGTATTGAAATAACAAAGGTTTATTAATACAAGGGAGGGTCCACCCTCATCCCACCTAGCGCCACCTTCACATTTTCCTCAAGCGTGAAAGCTTTCATGTTGACGTCACCCACATGTTGAAATAAATCGTGATATTGCATTGGTGTTTATTGGATGTGATATAATATCATGGTTTAACCTTAATATTATTTGAGTGGAGAGGGGACCACACATTCCTACTCACACCTTTCCACATAAGCGTGAGTCCTTTCACCCTCACGTCATTCTCCCATGAAATAATTCGTATGCATGCCTTTAAAGCAAAGTCTAATTCACATCATATTTTTGAAGTGGGTTACATGGCATGAGGGACCCACCTCCATGTCATTCCCACCCTTAAAATATTAATTTTTGACTTTTCTAAAATTTTGACTTTGGTGCATTTTGTCCAAAATTAGCATTAAAATGCCTTTCTGATGCTTAGTTAGCCGAATGATGTCTTTTGGGATGCTTCAGCTGGCCGAAACTTAGTGAAAGTGGCGCCTAGGGTAAAGATGCTGCTTCGGGCTTGAAAATGAGCCCAACCATGCCGAAAACGGACTTCGGATCATACTTCTTTTACATTTTGAATTTTTCCATTTAAACCATTAAAAAATGGCTTAAAAAACGGGAAAATTATTTTTTTCTCGGAATCAAACGAAACTCTAGGAGGACCTAGTACATGTTCATACGACTCAATCGGAATGCCTAGCATGTTGAAAAACATTGACACGAAGGCTCTAATAACCTCCCAAGGCTGAAACACCAAGACAACTACCCCAGCTTTGGAGGTGTGAGTGAAAAACTCAGAAATTTTAGTCGTTTGTTCAACAACCAATAATAACCAATGGAAAAAACACTCCGGGCTAGTCGGCTTGATGCTTAAGTCCGGGAAGCCGAGCCTTTTATAAAAATTAAATGGTAGGACATTTTTTACAATTTCCCTAAGGGGGTATGAACATGTATTTACAAAAAATTAAAAAGGCTTAGCCAAAACTGGTTAAGTCTGGAGCACACTGAACTTCTGAACTCTGGAGATGAGCATTCATCATGCTCAATAACTGACGGTTCAATAGGAAGTTCAACTATTGTACAAAATAGTTGGTAACAGGTTCCACCCTTGGAACCTTTCTTGAACTTCTTCTTCTTCCGCTTTGCTACTAATGCCACATTCTTCTCATTATCCTTGCTGTGAGATGTACTGCCCTGTACATATCCTCTACGTGTCTCCTCCTGTATGAAATCATCCCAAAGACGATTCCATGAAGGCATGTGCTCGTGAGCAACAACTGACTCCACAAATACAACCCATGGCTTCGTCACACCATTCAAGGCTGTACGCACCAACTCAGCACTGTGTATCACCTCCCCAATAGCTTCAAGCTCATCACGAACCTGTGTAATCTTGGTGAGGTAAGTGGTCATATTCTCACCCTTGTTCATACGAATGCTCTATAACTTATCCCTTAATACCATTTTCCGATTCTCATTGGAACTTTGGTATAGGTTAGTTAAAGTAGTCCACATCTGATGGGAATGATCTTTACCTAAAATGTGTAGAATCACATGATCTTTTATTGCATCAAGAAGGATTCTTTTGGCCTTTATATCTCTTTTGTCGAATGTGGCCCTAGCCATTGCATCTGCGGAAATAGTCACTGGATTTGCAATAGTGTTGTTCACTATCCTGTAAAATCAACACTATTCTAGCCTTCCAAGGACTGAAATTTCTAGCTCCATCCAACCTGTTTTTCTATCCTAAGACTGGTAGCCATGACTGTAAGAAAGTTCAAGTACCTGTTTTCTGCTCAACCTTGTTTTCCCTTATTTCTCCAAATCTGAAATTTCTTTTGTGTGAAAATTTTCAGCCTTCACTCAGCTCTGATACCATGAAATTTTTTCAAAACCCCAACCTGGTTTCAGTTTTAGTTCTTCATTGTTTAATGCCCAAACCCCAATGTTAGCATGTGCATAAAAAATTAATAATTTATGACTGAAAAAAAAACACATGAGATTTATTTCTTCTTTTGAATTCTGAAATTTTATGGCAGCCCTAAATTCTTACTCGGAAATTTAATATCAACTACACACATAAAATTTAAACACTCTGATTTTTGGTCAAATTGACCTAAGAAAACCTTGAAGGAAAAACCTGTTTGCAGAGAGATTTTATTATTTCTTCATAGACAAATTATTCAACAAATTACAACAATACTTATCGCTTTTCCATCTCGAAAAATGTGCCACCAAACACTTAGAAAATATGTTGTACAGAACCCAAGAATTTTTGCCACGTGTCATTGTACGACTGCCTCGATTTCTGTGCAAACTCAGCCTCGAAATCTGTGTTGTATGGTCACCAATAAATGCTGTACCACTACCTCGATTTGTGTGCAAACTCTGCCTTGAAATTTGTGCTTTCTCTCTCCTTGAAATTCGTGCTGTACGATCGTTGCATTTAATGCTGTACGTCTGCCTTGGTATTCATGCCACTTTGCTGGTAAAGTTGTATCGAAATATGTGCGCTTTCTCTTCTTCCTGGTTTTGGAAATTTTTGCAATGGTTTCTCCTCTCTAGTTTTCTCTTGCTCTCTGTCTTTAAAAAATATCTCTTGAAAGTGAACAATGAATTCAATTTGCCTTTCCCTCATCCTTTTTGTGTGAGTAACTTCCTCCTCAAATCCAATGGATGAGATTAGATGAGATCCTAGGGCCAAGATCACATCTCACCTTTTTCTCATTAAAAAAACAATTAATGACTTTTTAAATAATAAATGTGAGACTTTATTACACACCCATTTAATAATCTCATTAAAGTCACTTAAAACTTTATTACTCACATTTCATTTATAAAGTGACTTTATATCAATAAAGTCAATCTCACTTTATAAATGGCTAGGGACCACATTTAAAGTGTTCTTGTCCACCCCAAGGCATGCGTGAACAAACACTTCTCTAGGCAAAAAAATCAACATCTTTCTGGAGAGCTTGAGAGGAGACAACTCAGAGCCAGAGGATAGGAGGCTTTCAGACCAGCACATCAGACCATTGATTACATTCTTACGCTCTTGGCCATCATTGAGGAGGCATGTCATTGGTCCTTGAAAGTGTACTGCTGCTTTGTAGACTTTCGAAAGGCGTTCGACTCTGTCCCCAGAGTGACATTGTTCTAGAGACTTCGAAACATTGGCATTTTCGAGACCCTTATGGCTGCCATTATGAGATTATACAAGTCAGTTCTTGGTTGTCTGTGCATGGCCCATGGGATTTTAGATTTCATTAGGAGTAGCATTGGGGTGAAGCAGGGGTGTCCTCTCTCCCTCACTCTATTTGGGATTTACATTAATGAGCTAGAGTTTTTCTTACAAGAGCACATTCAGGATGACGACGAGTTCCTTCTCTACCAGGTCTTGATTTCTATTCTGCTCTTCACTGACAATGTGGTCCCACTTGGCCTCATCTCCAGAGAGTTTGTAGAGACAGTTAGATGCCTTGGTCCTCTTTTGTGATCTTTGTCAATTGATGGTCAACTTGGGTAAAACCGAGGTTATGATCTTTAATGGATTGAAGAGGCTATTTACTGATCTTTAGAGGGGAGGTGGAGATCACTAGCACCTATACCTATTTCGGGGTTTAGTTCATAGGTCCTTGTTTTGGCTTGCAACATGCTCTTCCGCCCCGAGTTAACAAAGGATATGGCTTCCTAGCCCTTTTATAGAGACAATGCTTCAGACACCATTTTTAGGACATCTCATCCAAGATGTCTCTCATGGATACTCTCATCTGACCCACAGTCCTTTGAGATTTGGGGGCCATGCCTACTTGATTGTGATTGGGCCTCAACAAAGAGAGTATAGATCCTCCTCCTCCATCGCATCATCAGATGCAAATAGACAGTACATGAATCTATTGTGCTCGTAGAGTTTGACGCTCGGCCTTTTTGGCTTGAGGCTATGTTTAGTCTTGTTGCTCTATTACACCGCCTTTGAAGCTTTGCCAACATGGTGAAGGGGTGCAGCTGGTACCCATACTTGGCCTATCTCTCTTCAGAGGCCATTGCTTCAGCCAACCCTTTAGGTTACTCTAGATGTTGTTTTGCGGATGTCACGGATCTTTAAGCATCTATCGGTATTGCGATGGACCAATTTCCTCCTTTTGTGTATTCCTTGAATGCGCCTGGATGCCTCTTTCCTACTAGACATGAGTTGGACAAAATGACTAGAGATCACATCTATAGGCAGTTTGTGTATGTCACTTGGATCAACCCTCCAGGGTTTTTTTCCCTAAGATGGCCTTCTACGCTACACACTTCTTGGATCTAACATACAGTCTCATTGTTGGCCCCCTTACAGATTCAGCCATTGGGCGCATGCTCTTCACATTCCTTTAGGCCAATTCAAAGCAGGCTCTCACTGTCTCCCGATAGAGATAGATCACAAGCTTGATCGACCATATAGGATCTACCAAGTATGTCACTTTCGAGAGGTTGAGACCGAGGAGCAGTTTATCTTTCGGTGTCCTATTTACTACGATATCTATGGTCAGTTTCATTGTCTTTTCAGGTATTTTCTTCTCAAAGAGCTTTAGACTTTGACTAGATTCTTCAGGTACCATGATCAAAGATGTATAGCCTTGTACTTGCAGGAGGCATTTCGGCTTTGCTCCTTCACCCTTCAACAACATTCTCAGTCGAGACCAGGATCCATTCAGAGTAATCGACTCCTTCTTTCTAGTGCTTCATCCCTCTAGGGATACCAAGAGACAAACAGATAATGGAACAGACCTTGATCGCTCAATTAGGACCCGACAATCCACCTCTACTCTTGCACAACAACAACGACAATGATACTCTCGACCCCATCGCAGTAGACGAATGACTTCTTCTAGGTTGCAGCATCATGTGCCCTCCAAGCAGTTACGCAATACCCATTGCTATTGAAATTTTACCTAGGAAGTGCTTGTGCATTCATGCCTTGGGGTGGACAAGGACACTTTAAAAAGTGGTCCCTAGCTTATTTAAAAGGTGAGAATGACTTTATTTAATATAGTGACCTTTTAAAGTGAGTTTGAGTTATAATTATTTTAAAAGTGACTTAGTGAGAATTAAATGGTGGGTGTGTATTAAATTCTCATTTAATATTTAAAAAGTAATTTTTAATGAGGAAATGAGATGGGCCCTAGATCTCATTTAGTTGGCTTTTAATCTAAGCCATTGATTTGGCGATGGAAGTTACTCAAACAAAAAGGCTTGGGAAAGACAAACCTAATCATTGTTTACATTCCAAAGAGAGAGTCTTTGGAGAGAGGAAGAGCAAGAGAGAAGAGAAAAAAAACTAGAGAGAAAACCCTTGCACAAATTCCAAGAAACAGGAAAGAAGGGCACGATTTTTCTAGAGAATTTTATTAGCAAAATGGCACAAATTCCAATGTATCTGTACAACAATTAATGTAGACCATATAGGTCCATACTGTTAAATTTTCATATGCTAAGCTAGATCATTAGTATTTCATTTCGATTTCATAACAAAAGCATATAAACAGGATCACTGAAAGATAGACAAGCACAACCATACAAAAGGAACACAAAGATTTATCCTGGGAAAACCCTAAAGGGAAAAACCCAGCAAAAGCTTCCTCAATATAGATACCCCAAAATGTAAAAGGTAAAACCAACAAGGAGATCAAAGCCTGATCCTTCTCCTTCTCCAGCTACTCTTCACTTCTCCACTAATGCGCTACACAAGTGAGAGTGTGTGTTCCAAATGAAGAGTGCTACACCTCTATTTATATTCATCCGTTCACTTTAATTATTCATTCCGACATGTAGGCTCGAGTTAATCATGTAGGCTTGAGTTACACGTGTAGGCTCAAGTAACCACACTGGGGTGCTAATGACCCACCTTTACAATTAGAGGGGACTACTTCATGACTCTTATTAGTTCTTCCAATTAGAAGCATCGGGGTACAAAGTAATACAAGTGGTTCTCTCGGTAGGACCATCAGGGACCACAAAAAGATACATATAGAATATTCTTCGAAGTTACAATATTTCAACACTCCCCCTTAACGAGAAGGGTATTCTATAGCAACATCAACAACAACAATAGCAGGAGAGAGATAGAGGACATCATCAACATCATCAGGGTAACACATCTATAAATCATTGGAAGCTTTTCAACATCATGTAGTATTCATTTCAATCTTCAATCTTCAGTATCATCAATACTTTGACCGCTTCGATCAGCGACATCTTCAGCATCTTGACCTTTCAATCAGCAGCAACATCTTCAGCACTTTGACCTTTCGATCAGCAACAACATCTTCAGTACTTTGATCTTTCGATCAGCAACATCATCATCAACACTTTGACCTTTCGAACAGCAGCAACATCATCATCATACTCTGATCTTTCGATCAGGAACATCGTCATAAAAACATCATCATCATAAAAACATCATCATCAAAGCATCATCATCATCATCATCATCAAACTCTGATCTTTCGATCAGGAACATCATCATCACACTCTGATCTTTCGATCAAGAACATCATCATCATCACATTCTGATCTTTCGATCAGAAACATCATCATCATCATCACATTCTCGACAATCGAAGTCACCGGATTGATTACGGGATAATCAGTCCCTATCACTTTAGGACTAAGTCCAAGGATGATGCAATCCTATCACCATCTCGATGACCGAAGTCATCGGATCCATTCTGAACCGAAGTTCACGGATGATACAATCCTTCTACCATCTCGATGACCGAAGTCACAGGATCCATTATGAACCGAGGTTCACGGATGATACAATCCTACAACCATCTCGATGACTGAAGTCACCGGATCCATTCTGAACCGAGGTTCACGGATGATACAATCCTACAACCATCTCGATGACTGAAGTCACCGGATCCATTATGAACCGAGGTCCAAGGATGATACAATCCTACCATCTCGATGACCGAGGTCATCGGATCCATTCTGAACCGAGGTCCAAGGATGATACAATCCTACCATCTCGATGACCGAGGTCACATGATCCATTCTGAACCGAGGTCCAAGGATGATACAATCCTACCATCTCGATGACCGAGGTCACCGGATCCATTCTGAATCGAGGTCCAAGGATGATATAATCCTACCACATTCTCGATGACCGAAGTCACTGGATCTATTATGGACATATGTCCCAGGATGATACAATCCCTCTTCATTCTCGAGGACCGAGGTCACCGGATCACTTTAGGGTAAGTGCCCAGGGATGATACAATCCCACTACAACATCACTACTCCCCCTTTCGGGGAAGGTCTTTCCGAACCACACCAAGCTCGTCTTGAAAGTGTTCGAACTTTACTCGAGACAGAGGCTTTGTCAGCACATCAGCAACTTGTTCATCAGTACTCACATACTGGAGCTTTATGGCTCCCTTCTGCATCATATCTCGAATGTAGAAATACCTGATTTCTATGTGCTTCGATCTGTCATGAAATACTGGGTTCTTTGTCATCTTTATACAACTTTGATTGTCACATAGAATCACGGTAGTATCCAACTCTAGGTTGAATAATCCTGACATCAGCTTTCGAAGCCATATGGCTTCACAACTAGCAGAGCAAGCTGCTATGTATTCTGCTTGGGCTGTGCTAAAAGAAACACTGGACTGTTTCCTGCTAAACCATGAACTCATAGCAGACCCCAAACAAAAGCATCTACCTGATGTGCTTTTTCTATTTGAGATACTTCCAGCCCAATCTGCATCTGTATAGCCATACAATCTATACTCATGGCTACCATCATAGTATAGACCAAAATCTATAGTCCCTTTCAGATATCTCATCACGTGTTTTGCAGCTGCCAAGTGAACCCGTCTGGGTTGAACTTACAGCAAAACAAATGTCTGGACTGGTATTTGTTAAGTACATCAATGACCCAATGATCTGTCTGTAATGAGTCACATCCACTAACTCTGATGAGTCATTGACTAATAGTTTCAGGTTGGAATCCATGGGAGTAGCCATGGCTTTGCATTCCAACATATTGAATCTTTTCAATATCTCTACTGCATACTTTCCCTGGTTGAGAAAGATTCCTTCTGAACTTTGCCATACTTCCAGACCTAGGAAATAATACATTAACCCAAGGTCTTTCATCTCAAATTCTTCTGCTAGTTTCTTCTTGCTTTTCATAATCTATTTCTCATTTCCTGTCAAGAATAAGTCATCCACATATAATAACAGGATGACAGGTTCATCTTCTACAACCTTGAGATAAAGGTTAGGATCAGCTTTACTTTTGGTAAAGCCCATAATTGACAGGAAACTATCTATTCTTCCATACCAAGCTCTGGGAGCTTGCTTCAGGCCATAGAGGGCCTTCTTCAACTTGCATACGTGATTCCATCTGTCTTCAACTTCAAATCCTCGTGACTATTCGATGTAAAACTCTTTCTCAATCATACCATTAAGGAAGGTTTGTCTTTACTTCATCATGGAAGAAACTACCATGATAGTTCTGAAGGAAGTGTACCTTGCTTGCTGGAGTAAGTGTCTCTTTAGAATTAATTCCCTCTTTCTGATAGAAACCTCTAGCCACAAGTCTTTCCTTACTTCTATCAGCAACATATTTTATCTTGCAAATCCATTTGTAAGATACCACATTCTTGCTTTCTGGTTTGAGTAATATATCCCAAACATCATTCTAGTATTCTTTCATCATAACATCTTCCATGAGTTCGTCTTGTCAGATCATCAACATATCCTAGTCTTCTGCATTCAACCTTGAAGGTTGGAACCCACTTTACTCTTGGTAAAGTCTCGATCCATCACGAAGCTATCCCTCATGTTGTACCGTGTCGAACTCAGATATCTTCTGTAGTCACTCCCCCTGAAGTGGAGTATCATCTTCCTTCTTCATTCTGTACAGGTGGTTCAATGCTTGATATATACTGGTCAATAGAGTATGTCATGTCATAGTCTATTCTTTCTGAGGCAAATCACGAACCTTGCTTTGTACACTTGTTCTTGTAGATCCATATGGAAGATACTACGTACTTCCCTTTATGTCTCGAAATCCT
>LPNX010680971.1:32259-156931 GCA_001517045.1 Pseudotsuga menziesii | reverse complement strand
AATTGAGTTCTTCACATTCCTCATCGCTTAAGGGATCTTCTTTGAATGGTGAGAGCTTGATCTTCAATTGCTCCCATCTTCTTCTTCTCTTCTTATGAGACGAGCTTCTTCTTCTTCCCAGAGTCAACTAAAAGTAATTACTTCCTTTTGGCACACATTCCTTGAATGAATGAATTCTAAGATCATGGGAGACCATTTCAGGTGGCTATCACCACTTCTGCATTCTTCGCTTCTTCTTCTACCGCTTCAAGATGTTCTGCATTCTGGATCTTCACATTCTTCAACTGTTTTTTCAAAGCCATCTTCTGATTTATGTTCTTATCTTCAAATAGCTTGATTAAGGAATCAAACATCTTTGGTGTCTTTAGGGAAGACACTTATGGCACAAGTTGATCCGTGATTGAATCAACAATGATCTTCTTGGCCTTGATCAAGTTCTTTTTGTGTAAGGCTTTGAGCCTCATCTCCTTCTGGAACTGGAACCTCTCTACTCATGAAGGTGTCCAATTCATTTTCTTCAGAGAGATCAAATACTTCCATGCTTGGAAGTTGTCAACTTCACCAAGCTTATCATCAAGTTGATGTGATAGATCACTTTGAAATGAGAACCTCAAATGCAAATAGCAAAAGATTAGATCTTACAGATTTGAGGTGTTTGTCCTGCTTCTGGAGCTGACTGATCTAGGGTTTGTCAGAGAAACCCTAATTTTCAAAACTTGGAATCTTTTAGATCTGATTGGATAGAAAGATAGATCTCTTCAAATGGAGCTGTCCAATGTACTCATTTTCTGAAAAAAGTGGAGGGAAGCTCCCGGATCAGGAAGCCCTAGTTTTCTAATTTCTTTTGCAGAAATGCCTGTCACTGTTTCTGTGATATCTCTACAATTACTGTGCCTCTGTGTCTGAAATTTCGCATTGAGGTACCCTCGCATTTCCCTGATCCAACACCATAGGTTTCATTCGAATTGGTTTCATCAATTGGGATTTATGATCCTTTTCCCAAGGCGACCTGTTACAGGACTGTTTAGAACATCGAAGTTGTACGGCCTGCCACGTGTCACTGTTTCATCCTCTGGTTCTGAAATTTTGACCACAGAAAGTACAGTCCGTGCTCTTTCTGGAACATCTTTAGGAATTCCATTTGGACCTCTGTAGCCCAAGCTATAGCAATTCTCCCCAGGTGTCCTATTTAGGGATGAATTTTGGAAGACGTTGGAACCCTAACTTGGAGGGATCATATCTCCCAGAATATAGCGAATCTGAGGCTGAATTTTGGAGAGAATGTACATCAGGATTTTATCTTTGGCCTCTGCAATTTTCAGCGCCTGAAACTTCGCCAATCTCGGGATATAGCGAATGTACCAAAACTTAGCAGTTTTAGTATTTAGGGTTTTTCTAGCTCGGTGTCAAACTAGGGTTTGACTTTCCCGGAGTTTCACCCAACCAAAAATCTTGATCCAGGTCTCTAAACTTCGATTTTGATGAGAAGAACAATCCTATGCCGAGCTCACTCAAAAATTCTTCTTCTGCAAGAAGCCCTAATTTCCCACACTGAAAACTGAAAATGCTTGGAATCGAATTCCGCTTTGACAAAAAGATGTGCCTTTCAATGGAGAGTCAGCCTAGCCTTCTTTTGCTGATCGATTGTGGAGAGAGAACCAAAAAGTAAGAAGCCCTAGCTTTTGTAGCTGCATAATGTCTTCTTTCAAGGTGGCTCTGATACCATGTTAAATTTTCATATGCTAAGCTAGATCATTAGTATTTCATTTCGATTTCATAACAAAAGCATATAAACAGGATCACTGAAAGATAGACAAGCACAACCATACAAAAGGAGAACACAAAGATTTATCCTGGGAAAACCCTAAAGGGAAAAACCCAGCAAAAGCTTCCTCAATATAGATGCCCCAAAATGTAAAAGGTAAAACCAACAAGGAGATCAAAGCTTGATCCTCCTCCTTCTCCAGCTACTCTTCTCTTCTCCACTAATGCGCTACACAAGTGAGAGTGTGTGTTCCAAATGAGGAGCGCCACACCTCTATTTATATTCATCCGTTCACTTTAATTATTCATTCCGACATGTATGCTCGAGTTAATCATGTAGGCTCGAATTACACATGTAGGCTCAAGTAACCACACTGGGGTGCTAATGACCTACCTTTACAATTAGAGGGGACTACCTCATGACTCTTATTAGTTCTTCCAATTAGAAGCATTGGGGTACAAAGTAATACAAGTGGTTCTCCCGGTAGGACCATCAGGGACCACAAAAAGATACATATAGAATATTCTTCGAAGTTACAATATTTCAACACATACAACACAAAAATCGAGGTGAAAGGGTGTGGTTTTTGAGGCAGATTACATGCATCCATACAACACAGATTTCGAGGCAGGTACAAACGTTTAATGCTGTCCGTACAATAAACTGTACATGCACTGATTTTGAGGCAACGTACAGGCACAAAAATCGAGGTGTCAGTACAGTCACATGTGGCTCAAAAATTGAGGAATCCATACAATAGTTGGTTAGTGGGTTTTTGGCATGGTTTTCGAGATGAAAATGAGATAAGTACTGTTGTAATTTGTTGATTGAAATTGTCTCTGAAGAAATAAAAATCTCTTTAAAGAATAGGTTTTCCCTTTGGGGTTTTTCCTGGACCATTTTGGTAAATAATCCGAGTCTTTAATTTTCATGTGTGTTGACTAAATTTATTTTTTGAGTAAGAAAACTAGGGCTGTCATAAAATTTTTAGAGTTGAAAATGTTGAAAAATATCTCATGTGTTTCAAGTTTATAGTAAATTTTTTTTTATTTTTAAATGTACATTCATGATGGGGTTTGGGCATTAAACCATATGCAGTGACTGAAACTGAAACCGGGTTGGGATAACAAAAATTTTCATGGTATTAGAGCAGTGTTGAAGGCTGAAATTTACACACAGAAATAAATTTCAGACTTGGAGAAATAAGGGAAAACAGGGTTAGAAGAAATAGGTTCTTGGACATATTTGCAGTGATGGCTATCGGACTTAGGCTAGAGGACAGGTTGGATGGGGTAGTTAATTTTATCCCATGGAAGGCTAGGATTATACTGATATTGCAGGAGAATGAACTATGAGAAATAGTAAATAATACTGTTGCTCATCTTGTCACTATTCCTATAGTTGCAACTGATAAGGCCGCTTTTGATAAACTGGACATTAAAGCAAAAATAATCATATTTAATGCCATTAAAGACCATGTCATACCACACATTTCTGGGAAAGACTATGCTCATCGGATGTGGACTACATTGACCAACCTTTACCAAAGTTCCAATGAAAATCGGAAAATGGTGTTAAGGGAGAAACTGAAGAGCATTAGGATGAACAAGGGGGAGAACATGGTCTCCTATCTTACCAGGATTACACAGGTTTGAGGTGAGCTTGGAGCAGTGGAAGAGAGGGTGTTGGATGCAGAGTTGGTTCGTACAACATTGAATGGCGTGACAAAGCCATGGTCTATTTTTGTTGAGTCTGTTGTTGCTTGTGAGCACATGCCTACATGGGATCGTCTTTGGGATGATTTCATACAAGAGGAGACCTGTAGAGGATATGTACAGGGGAGGGGAGTACATCTCACATCACGGAAGATGAGGAGAATGTGGCTTTAGCAGCGAAGGGGAAGAAGAAAAAGTCCAAGAAGGGTTCCAAGGGTGGAACCAAGCAGCATGATGGTGAAAAGAAAGACATGAGCAAAGTGAAATGCTTTGCTTGTCAGAAGTTTGGGCATTATGCTGGACAATGCCCAAACAAGAAGAAGAAGAAACAGTAGACAACAAATTCATCAACAGAGATTGATGAGTATGCTGCTAGAATTGAGAGAGAGTTTTCTCTCTCAATTGGTGGTTGTAGAGAGAGAGAGCATCATCCATCACCAGCAGGGATATTGAGGACCAGAGGGAGCATTCTATGATCGTTGGACATTCATCGAGTGCTTCCACTACTTTCTCCACATGGTACATTGATAGTGGAGCTTCGAGTCACATGACAGGTGTTCGAGACATGTTCAACGAGATTTCAGAGACAGGCTTGGAGTTGGAGGTTGTATTGGGTGATGATACAATGGTGAGAGTAGTTGGGCATGGGACAATCTGCTTTGATAGGGAGTCCATGGAGCCCATGTTATTGAGGGATGTCTTGTACGTCCCTAGGCTGAAGAAGAATCTTGTGCCAGTTTCCACGATTGAGGATAGGGGCCTTGGGATAGATGGTCCTAGATGGGAAAGGTTACATCTTTCCCAAAGCAGAGGGTCTATCTGCGTCATATGCGATTGGAGTTAGATGCGGGGAACTGTACAGGCTTCTCTTCTAGCCACATCATGCATGGCACACACAGAGCAATAGTGAGTTGTGTGAGTTATGGCACACGAGGATGGCCCACCTTCATCATTCAACTTTGAGGATGCTAAGAGATATGACCACAAGATTGCCAAATTTCAGTACATAGCAGAGTGGTGTATGCAGAGGGTGTGCTTTGGGAAAGTACACCAAGACTGTTTTTCTGAGCAGTGACAGTAGATCAGAGGGAGTTCTGGATTTGATTCATTCAAACTTGTGTGGTCCCATGTCTTCTTCCTTGTTGACAGGTTTTGAGTACTACATTACATTCATCGATGACTTTTCCAGGAAGACCAGGATCTACTTTCTGAGAAGCAAGAACTTAGAGGAGGTCTTGCTTCGGTTCCAAGAGTTCAAAGCTCTTGTGGAGAACTAGACATGAAAGAAGATCAACGTGCTTAGATAAGACAATGGGGGTGAGTATACTTCCCATGCATTCGATGAGTTTTGTAGACAGGAGCGTATTAGGAGGCAATTGACAGTTCCCTACACTCCACAGCAGAATGGAGCGGCTGAAAGGAAGAACCGTGCGATAGTGGGTGCAACGAGAGCCATGTTGCATGATCAAAGTTTTCTTTCTTCCTATGGGCAGAGGCCTGTAGCATAATTGTTTTTGTACAGAACATGAGTCTGCACCATGCCTTGGGGTGCAAAACTCCTGAGGAGATGTTCACTAGGAAGAAGCCTGAGATAGGACACTTCCGCATTTTTGGATGCCCTACATATTCCCATGTCCCTTCTGAGAAGAGGACAAAGTTGGAGGCTATTGTAGAGAGGGGATTTTTTGTTGGCTATGATGAGACTTCGAAGGATTTTCGCATATTCCTTCCTACACAGAGGAAAGTTATGGTGAGGAGGGAGGAGAGATTTGAGGAGGAGCGAACCTTTCGAAAGTCTCGGAAGTTAGAGAAGGAGCAACAACAGATTACTACTCAATAGGTGACAACATCTCATAGTTCAACGAGTCAGGGCACAGGGTCACAAATCTCAGGGTGACTGGGTCAGGTTACAGGTTCATCAGTTTCAGGGATAGTCTAAAGGGACTTCTGGTACTGGGACATGTTCATAGATCCCGTTTTCACAGGTTTCACCTTCATGTGATTCGGGTACACATGGTTTAGGTTCAGGTTCACTAGGTATAGGATCTCAGATCATAGGTATTTCTTCAAGGAGACATTCGTCTGATGAGGATGTAAACGAGGGTCTACCACAAGATGCTACTTCAAAGAAGAGAAAGCCAAGTTGGCTTAAGGAGCTTGTGAAGGAAGCAAAGGAGTCTGTGGGGCCACCCAGGAGGGAGGTCAGTGAGAGCAGGGCACCAGAGAGATTTTCCAGCTATATGGCACAGGTGGCCAGCTTGCGTGAGTCCAAGCCTACTACTTATGAGGAGGCATCCGCTCATTAGGTTTGGAGAGATGCCATGATGGAAGAGTACAATTCCATCATGAAGAATGGTGTGTGGGAGGTGGTTCCAAGACTAGAGGGGAAGTCAATTGTGACTTCCAAGTGGCTCTATAAAATCAAGCATGCTGCAGATGGTAGCTTCAAAAAGTACAAAGCTCGATTTGTAGCGCGTGGGTTCTCATAGGTAGAGGGAGTTGATTATAATGAGAGCTTTGCTCTGGTTGCTAGATTTTCTTCAATCAGAGCAATGATTTCCATTGTTGCAGAGATGGGTTGGAGGATTCATCAGATGGATGTGAAGACCACTTTCCCCAACGGTCTTCTACAGGAAGAGGTATATTTATAGCAGCCATAGGGCTTTGAAATTCATGAGAGGGAGTCTCATGTATATAGGCTGAAAAAGCCCTTGTATGGTCTGAAGCAAGCCCCTTGGGCTTGGTACTCGAGGATTGATTCGTATTTGCTTTCGATTGGGTTTCAAAAGAGTGAGGCTTGTTGGACACAATGGCCACATTGAGAGGGGGGGTGAATCAGTGTGTGACCAATTTAAACATTTTTACCCTCTTATAATCAATTAGAGTATATCATTAATCACATAATCATATTTATCAGTTAAATCAACCATGATTCATAAGCACAAGAGACTCAAGAATATATGTAATTTTGATCTTTATTTATGGTAATGGAAGACTACAATCTTCTCGATTACAATAGGCACCAACTGATGAAAAGAGCACCAACTCTTGTAACAGGACCCAGCCTGGTTTTTTTAGCTCCAACTAGGAAGGGTTTGAGGAGTCCAATCCTCAAGTGCAAGATTCCACTTGCAAGCTTGATGCCAATCTTTGATTGTCATCAATTTGCTTCTCTGCTCATCATCCTCTGCTTATCAACACTGTCAAGTCTGCTGGTCAATTTGTTCTTCTCATCATTACTGTTGCTCATCACTCAATCTGCTCATCGATGCTGCTGGTCATTCACTCTTTGCAATCTGATCATCAACACCTGCTCTTTTGCTGCCTTCAGCTTGTCATGCCTTGTCTGAGATCATCATCATCATCAACAAGGTCTGTCAGACGTCAAGGTCTGATCAAGGTATCAAGATCACCATCAAGGTCTTTAACATCATAGGATATTATCATGGGGTACCATTACGTCATCATCATCATCAAGTAGTATTGTCAACATAGGGTATACATCACCATCAACAATCATCAATCATGGAGTGTCAATTAGGCTACATCATCAAGGAGTTTGCTTCATCATAGTGTATACATCCTTGTTATACACTGTATTCTTCACCATTGCACTGCTGTATACAAGCCACTGTTTGTGGCAATATTCTTCATCACTGTAGACATCACGGTAAACATGCAACTGTATGCATGTCACTGTATTATATCATCAAGTATCATCATAACATCATCATAAATCATGTGTTAACAAGGATGCCTCATGTACACGTAGTATCATCACAGGGTATACTACTGTACATATACTGTATATATACTACTGTGTACAAGCTGTGACTGTGTATATACAGATCTTAACTTATTCAACGAAGAGCATCATCATAGCATTCAAGGTGTCATCATGGTGTATGGAATAAGCATCATCATTATCATACATTAGTGTAAACTAGTACATGTCATCATACAACACATCATCAAGGAGTATGGATCATATCATCATCATTGTTTATTTACTTCACACATCACATTGTGCATCACTATATATCTGTACTACACCACTGAGTATACCACTGTATACACATTATCATAATCATGGAGTTGTTCATCATAGAAGAGCATGCATGTAGGGTGTATATCATAGAATGTCACTGTTTCATCACTGTATCACTGTATGTCATGTATATTCCGAGTGTATACATACATCATGCTTGTCATCATGTTTTGTAGGAGTATAACATACTAACTTACCTCATACAGTGCATGTCAATCTGCTGTTGTGGATGATTACTGTGTGTGTACTATAGAAAAACAAACCTTGGACTTTAACCACTGTTGAACGAAGAAATATCAGTCCAAAAACTCCACTTTTGCTGCTGCAAACGAATGCATGACTGCTCCCACTTCTTTGCAATTCGGGACTGTGTAAAGAAGCCCTTACACCAGTCAAGCTAGGGCTTGAGTGTGCATGTGAAAGACTTAACCTCCGACTGTCATTACACTTGCAGACTTCAAAATAAAGCTTCTAAGATGTCGTTGTTGTTATGCATCTCCACAAAAGAGCTCAAAAAATGTAGCCAAGATTTAGAAGAAGAAAAACAAAACAAAAAGGCTTTCTTTGCAGTGAAATTCAGGTCATCTCCTTGCTGCTGCTACCACCGAATTATCAAGCTTAGAACTGGAGTGTTCACTCTTCAAAAGGGTCACCAAAAACACGATAAAAATTGTCCAAACAACAAGTCTGCTCTCCGAATTCTGCCTCAGCCAAGCTGCTCCTAGACCTCCGAATTTCCACAGTCCAGCCAACTCTTCTTGTGTTCTTCGTTGGATATCAAGACCCAAAACAAGTTCTGCTGCTCCCACAAAATTCCATAGTCAAACCCTACTGCTGCTGCCCCGAAAATCTCAAACATCTGAAATTGCCTCAGTTCAGCGAGCTTCTATGCCTTGCCATCGTTGGATACAATTTGGAATGTGGATGTTAGGTTTTTTATATTCAAATTTGATGTTGTCCACTTAGGTCCAACTTCATAAGTCAACAAGGTAAGTATTTTTATTTATTTTATGTTTTAATTTGAAATTAGATTTTATTTATTGTCACACAAACCCTTTTAGGGTCAAACCTTACCATGTGCAAGGGTGTACTTATTTTTATTTCTTTCAATAGTCAACCCTTCTTCAAACTTCTTTTTTACCAAAAAATGGTTTTAGGGTTACCATTAAGCCACTAGGGCTTCAAGGATGTGCCATGTGCAAGAGCATCATGGGCTTCAAGCTTGTCATCAAATGGTAACATGTGCCATTGCCAATTTCAACATCAAAGCCATCAAGTGTTTCCAAGTGCCTTCATACCACAATGTAAGTGGGTGCCAACATCTTCAATGTGTCTTAGGGTTTGTAAGTCATTAAGTGTCATGTCCACACACACAACATCTTCACCCCTCCTTCAAGGGTACAAGGATCATCATCAAGTGCAGATAAGTGTGTGCAAGTGTCCAAGCACCATCATATGTGTGTGGGTGCCTTCATCATGTCATCTAACCACATCTAAACACATTTTGAGGTACCTTGCTGGAACTGTAGACTATGGTTTGGACTATAGGAGATCAGGTGGAGTGGGCTTGGTTGGTTTCACGGATTCAGATTGGGCAGGCAGTGCTTCGGACTGGAAGAGCACTTCCGGTTGTTGTTCAGTTTGGGCTTAGCAGTTGTGTCGTGGTTAAGTCGGAAGAAAAAGTTCGTTGCGTTGAGTTTTGCAGAGGCCGAGTACATGGCATCCAATCAGGCTAGTTGCGAGGCAGCATGTCTTTGCAAATTGATGGTAGATTTATTTGGTCGAGAGATGAGGCTTACTATTATTCATTGTGACAATTAGAGTTGTGTTAGGCTCTCTGAGAATCTAGTGTTTCATGATAGGTCAAAGCACATTGAGATCAGATACCACTTCATCGGAGATTATGTTTAGAGAGGAGCTGTAGAGTGTAGAGTTTTCAAAAGTTTCAGCCTCCGGTTATAAGTTAAAAATATTGTCTCAGTTTACTTCATTCTCAGAAATTTCAAATGCTGGAAATAAACATAAATATTAGACTTAATAACACTGCTGCAACTTCACTTTTTCATTAGCAGAAAGTAAATAAAATGCACGTCATTCAACACATAGTACTCAGGAATTTTTGGCCAATGGCCCTGGAAAAACCCACAAGGCGAAAACCCACAAGGGGAAAACTAGTCAGAGAGAGAGAGTATATTATTTCTTCAGGATAAAAATCAGACATTCATTTACAGTAAAAAATCCAACTTATCTCAACCCAGAAAAATGACTCAACAAGCTGCCTCGATTTTTGTGCACCTTCAGTCTCGAAAAAGGTGCCTGGAAAGTACAACCCTGATGCCCTTGATTTTTGTGCATGAACAACAAAATATTGTCCACGGGATTCATGCCAAACAAACCCAAAAACCATACTGTACGGTCTGTAATTAATGCAGCCGCGCACCTCGAAAATCATGCCAAAAATTTAATGCTTGCTGCCTCGTGAATTGTGCTGTCCCTTCCTCGAAAACTGTGCCTGAGATTTTACCTTGAAATCTGTGCCAAAATCCGTACTGTACAGATGGCAATAAATGTTGCCGTACTGCTTCTCCATTTTTCGTGCCAACAATAAATGCAGGTCGTACACACCTCGATTTCTGTGCAGCAATAAAGTCTCTTCGATATTCGTTCCTGCTGGAGGTCTCTTCAGCAAGCTTCCTCTAAAATCATGCCCACTCTCTTCTCTCTTCAACTCTCTCAGCTCTCTCTACTCTTCTTCTCTCAAGAATGAGACAAAATGCCTTTCCCTTGCCTTTTTGAGTGAACCCTAGGGTGAGTCTAATCTAACGGTGGAGATTAGATTAGATCAACGGATGAAATTAATTGCTTATATTTTATTCTTAAATAATTAATTTCACTCGCCCACTTAAATTTATCAAAACGTGACTTTAACACTCTAAAGTCAAATTAAATGCTTTCACTTAAGTCATTTAATGCAAGGGTCACGTTATGTCCCCTCTCTAAGTGACTAAGGCTAAAGTCACCTAGGGGAACACCTCCCTAGGTACAAAACTAACACTCCCTCTTACTGAGGAAGGTGTTCTGCACCACACCCAACTTGTCTCTGAAGAAGACAAACTTGCCCCTCCCCAAAGATTTCGTCAATATGTCTGCTACCTGCTCATCAGTGGAAATACACTGAAGCGTAACTGCCCCTCTCTGAACATAGTCTCGGATGAAATGATATCTGATTTCAATGTGCTTTGACCGGTCATGAAATATTGGATTCTCAGAGAGCTGGATGCAACTCTGATTGTCATAGTAGATCACCATAGGCTTCAGCGCTTGACCAAATAAATTCACCAGCAACTTGCGAAGCCAGAAAGCCTTGCAGCTGGCCTGACTAGTTGTCATATACTTGGCCTCTGCAGAACTCAACGCAACAGATCTCTGCTTCCGACTGAACCACGACATTGCTGCCGAGCCCAAACTGAAACAACATGCGGAAGTGCTCTTCCGGTCTGCCACACTGTCTGCCCAATCTTATTCTGTATAACCAAGCAATCTGATCCCCTCTGACCTCCTGTAGTCCAGACCAAAATCCACTGTCCCTGCTAGATAACGCAACACATGTTTTGCAGCAACCCAATGCACACTCCTAGGCTCCACCATGAACAAGTAAGAGTGTTCATTGCAAAACACAAATCTGGCCGAGTGTTGACCAGATACATTANTGACGGTATAAAGTAGGATCCACCAACTCTCCCTCAGAAGCATGAAGCTTCTTCCAGTTGGTGATCATAGGTGTCGACATAGGCCTGCAATCCTCCATCCTGGATCTCCTCAAAATATCAATAGCATACTTTCCCTGTCCCAGGAAAATATGTCCAGGCTCTTGCCAAACCTCCAATCCTAGAAAATAATGCATCAGTGCAATATCAGTCATCTCGTACTCTGCTGCAAGATCCTTCTTGCACGTTGCAATGGGTCTCTCTCTCCCTGTGATAAACAAGTCATCAACATTTAGCAGAAGAATAAGCGGTTCATCTCCAACCATGGTGAAGTAGAGATTCAGATCTGCTTCACTCTTCTGAAACCCCATACTCAGCAAGTAAGAATCGATCTTGGAGTACCAAGCTCTAGGAGCTTGCTTCAGCCCATATAGGGCCTTCTTCAACCTGCAAACTGAGACTCTCTCTCATGAATCTCAAAGTCTTGAGGTTGCTCAACATAGATCTCCTCCTGTATGATCCCCTTGAGAAATGCGGTCTTCACATCCATCTGATGGATCTTCCAACCCATTTCCATTGCAATGGAGATCAATCCCTTGATAGAAATATACCGAGCAACCGACGCAAAAGACTCATCATAATCAATGCCCTCAACCTGTGAAAACCCCCGTGCTACAAACCTGGCTTTGTACTTCTCCACACTCCCATCCGCTGCATGCTTTAACTTGTAAAGCCATAGAGAAGTCACCACTGACTTCCCCTCAGGTCTTCGAACTATCTCCCATACATCATTCTTCATGATGGAATGGTACTCATCCATCATGGCATCTCTCCAAACTGAATATTGGGAGGCCTCCTCAAAAGTAGAAGGCTCAGAATCACATGTACTAGCCACCACCAACATGCCCAATCTGTCAGGCATCTTGATGGCCCTCACTGCATCTCTGGGTGTCCCAACCTTCATAGCTTCCTTCAAGGTCTCCCGAAGCCACTTAGGGTTCTTCTTCCATGAAGACTGCTCCCACACCAGTCTGTTCTCATCCGAAGAACTACCAGAGCTAGTACCCCCAGTAACCTGTGAACCTAAAGTTGGTGTACCAACACCAGGTGTACCCTGTAATCCTGATCCCCTATACGGTGTACCTGTAATAGTAGACCCATCACCTGTTTCCGAAGACCTTGCTCGCCGAACCACTGAACGTGGTGAACCTGTGCCAACACTGTGTGGTCCTATAACCTCGAAAACCTGTGATCTTGACTGCTGCGCTGATGGGACCTGTGCAACCACCTAAGGTGCAGGAACCTTCTGCTCTTCCTGCTCTGACTCTCTCAACTTCTTGAAGGCCCTCTCCTCAAACTTCACATCCCTTCTCACCACCACTTTCCTTTGAGAGGGAAGGTAAATGCGGAAGGCCTTTGAAGTCTCATCATAACCCACAAAGATGGCCATCTTTGCAGTGGGCTCCAACATTGTCCTTTTCTCTGAAGGGACATGAGAGTAAGTCAGGCTACCAAATATCCGAAAATGGCTAACTTCAGGCTTCTTGCCTGAAAAACACTCCTCAGGTGTCATGTTCCCCACGGCACGATGGGGACTCCTGTTCTGAAGATATACAGTTGTGCTGCAAGCCTCAGCCCAAAGAAAGAAAGGAAGAGAATGGTCATGTAGCATAGCTCAGGCTGCTCCAACAATGGACCTGTTCTTCCTCTCTGCTACTCCATTCCGCTCTAGAGTATACGGTACTGTCAACTGTCTCCTGATACCCTCCTGTCTGCAAAATCCATCAAACTCCTTGGAGGTATACTCACCCTCGTTATTTGATCTAAGAACTCGGATCTTCCTCCTTGTTTGGTTCTCCACAAGAGCTTTGAACTCTTGGAACCTCTGCAAAACTTCCTCGGACTTCTTGCTCTTCAGAAAGTAGATCCAGGTCTTCCTGGAATGGTCATCATTGAACGTCACATAATACTCGTTTCCTCTCAAGGACACAGAAGACATCGATCCACATAAGTCTAAATGTATCAAGTCAAGGACCCCTCCTGACCTGCTATCACTGCTCGAAAAAGCACTCTTGGTGTACTTTCCCAAAGCACACCCCCTGCACACATCACTCTGCCATGTGCTGAACTCTGGTAAACCTGTAACCATGTGTCTCAACAACCCCAAGGATGGATGATGCAAGTGAGCCATCCTCCTATGCCAAAGCTCACAAAGCTCATTGTCGCTACTATGTGCGAAGCAAGCTGAGGCTGAAACAAGAGCCTATATAGTTTACCACATCTCACTCCAATGGTAACTGAAGCAGATTGTCCTGCAGTCTTGGGAAACATATGCACGTGTACATCTAGGAAGGACACCCCAAGACCCTGATCCTCGATCATGGAAACTGAAACTAGGTTCTTCTTCATCCCAGGTACATACAATACATCTCACAACACCATGGGACTCATGGACTTCCTCTGAAAGGTAATGGTCCCACACCCAACAGCTCTGACTGCTGAGTCATCTCCCAACACAACCTCCACATCTGTCTCTGTCTGTGAAAGCTCGGAGAACATCTCACGAGCACCTATCATGTGGCTCTAGGCTCCGCTATCTATATACCAAGTGTTGGAAGTAGATGCACTGTAGGAATGGTCTGTCACCAGGGAAAACTCCCTCTGTTTGTCAACATTCGCACTAGTGAGAATAGATGCTCTCTCAATCTCAACATGCCCAGTGCACAGTGAAAACTCACTCTAAAATCTCGCGGCAAAGTCATTGACTTTCGCTGAAGCTGCTGTCTGCTGCTGCTTCTTCTTCTTGTTAGGACACTGCCCAACATAGTGTCCCATCTTGCGAAATACAAAGCACTTTACAGTGCTCAGATCCCTCTTCTACCCATCCTGCTGCTTGGCCCCACTCTTCTTGGGACCCTTCTTATTCTTCTTCATCCCCTTTGCTGTCAACGCCACATCCTCCTCATCCTATCTACTAGTAGAACCACTGCAATGCAGAAGACCCCTTCGAGTCTCCTCCTGAACAAAATCATCATAGACCCTGTCCCATGATGGTAAGTTCTCTCTAGCCACCAAACCCTGTACAAACACAGCCCAAGGTGCAATCACCCCATTCAAGGCTGCACGAACTAGATCAAGACCAGTAACCACTTCCCCAACAGCTGCAAGCTCATCTCTCACCTGAGAGATCCTAGTAATATAAGTCATACAAACCTCTCCTTTGACCATCTTGATACCTTTCAGTTTCTCTCTTAGAACCATCTTCCTATTTTCATTGGAACTCTCAAACAATCCGGTCAAAGCAATCCACATCTCATGCGCATGATCCTTCGCTGAAATGTGAGGTATAACATGGTCTTTAACAACATCTAAGATAATCCTCATGGCTTTAATATCTTTCTTATTAAAGGATGAATATGCTACCGCATCAGTAGCAGCAGGAATGACAATAGGATTTGTTGTAGTGTTTTTAACTACCTCCTCCCACAACTCATTCTCCCTCAACACAAGTAAAATCTGGGCCTTCCAGGAGACAAAGTTCACTGCCCCATCCAACCTATCCTCAGTTCTCAACCCAACGGAAGTCATTTTTCTCAAAGAACAAGTTTCAACAAAATGTACTACTGTCACAATTTTTTTTTCTGAATTCTGGAAATGACTATCAGTCTACAAATATTTAGTTTTCTGCCCCACTCAGCTCTGATACCATGTAGAATTTTCACAAGTTTCAGCCTCCGGTTATAAGTTAAAAATATTGTCTCAGTTTACTTCATTCTCAGAAATTTCAAATGCTGGAAATAAACATAAATATCAGACTTAATAACACTCCTGTAACTTCACTTTTTCATGAGCAGAAAGTAAATAAAATGCACGCCATTCAACACATAGTACTCAGGAATTTTTGGCCAATGGCCCTGGAAAAACCCACAAGGGGAAAACCATAGAGAGAGAGAGAGAGAGAGAGAGTATATTATTTCTTCAGGATAAAAATCAGACATTCATTTACAGTAAAAAATCCAACTTATCTCAACCCAGAAAAATGACTCAGCAAGCTTCTTCGATTTCTGTGCAAGTGTTGCCTCGGTTTTCGTGCACCTTCAGTCTAAAAAAACGTGCCTGGAAAGTACAACCCTACTACCTTCGATTTCTGTGCATGAACAACAAAATATTGTCCTTGAGATTCGTGCCAAACAGACCCAAAACCGTATTGTACGGTCTGTAATTAATGCAGTCGTACACCTCTAAAAATGTGCCAAAAATTTAATGTTTGCTGCCTCAGGAACTGTGTTGCCCCTTCCCAAAAAACTGTGCCTGAGATTTTACCTCGAAATCTGTGCCAAAATCCGTACAGTACGGATGGCAATAAATGCTGTCGTACTGCTTCTCGATTTTTGTGCTAGCAATAAATGCAGACCGTACACACCTCGGTTTTTGTGCAACAATAAAGTCTCCTCGATATTCGTGCCTACTGAAAGTCTCTTCAGTAAGCTGCCTCGAAAATCATGTCCACTCTCTTCTTCTTCTCTCTTCAGCTCTCTCAGCTCTCTCTCCTCTTCTTCTTTCAAGAACGAGGCAAAATGCCTTTCCCTTGCCTTTTTGTGTGAACCTTAAGGTGAGTCTAATTTAACGGCAGAGATTATATTAGATTAATGGATGAAATTAATTGCTCATATTTTATTTTCAAAATATCAATTTCACTCACCCACTTAAATTTATCAAAAAGTGACTTTAACACTTTAAAGTCAAATTAAATGCTTTTACTTAAGTCATTTAATGCAAGGGTCACTTTATGTCCCCTCTCTAAGTGACTAAGGCTAAAGTCACCTAGGGGAACACCTCCCTAGGTACAAGACTAACATAGAGTTGTAGTATATTTCTATCGATGAGCATGTAGTGGGCATTCTCACGAAGTCTTTGGAAAGAGGGAAGCATATTCATTTTAGAGACAAGATGGGAGTGGTGAAAAACACTTTCCTTGGTAAGAGGGAGTGTTGAAATTTTACCTAGGAAGTGTTTGTCCATTCATGCCTTGGGGTGGACAAGGACACTTTAACAAGTGGTCCCTAGCTTATTTAAAAGGTGAGAATGGCTTTATTTAATATAGTGACATTTTAAAGTGAGTTTGAGTTATAATTATTTTAAAAGTGATTTTATGAGAATTAAATGGTGGGTGTGTATTAAATTTTCATTCAATATTTAAAAAGTATTTTTTAATGAAAAAATGAGATGGGCCCTAGATCTCATTTAGTTGGCTTTTAATCTAAGTCATTGATTTGGAGAAGGAAGTTACTCAAACAAAAAGGCTTGGGAAAGGAAAACTTAATCCATTGTTACATTTCAAAGAGAGAGTTTTTGGAGAGAGGAAGAGCAAGAGAGAAGAGAAAAAAAAACCAGAGAGAAAACCCTTGCACAAATTCCAAGAAACAGGAAGAGAAAGGACACAATTTTTCTAGGCAATTTTATCAGCAAAATGACAATGCAGTCGTACAACAATTAATGTAGACTGTACATGTTCGTACAACACAAAATTCAAGGTGAAAGGGCACGGTTTTCGAGGCATATTACAAGCATCCGTACAACATAGATTTCGAGGTAGGTACATCATTTAATGTTGTTAGTACAATAGACTGTACATGCAGTGATTTTGAGGCAGCATGCAAGCACAAAAATCGAGGCGTCCGTACAGTCACACGTGTGGCTTAGAAATTGAGGAATCCGTACAATAGTTGGTCAGTGGGTTTTTGGCACGGGTTTTGAGATGAAAATGAGAAGTACTGTTGTAATTTGTTGATTGAAATTGTCTCTAAAGAAATAAAAATCTCTCTGAAGAACAGGTTTTCTCTTTGGGGTTTTTTTGGACCATTTTGGTCAAAAATCTGAGTCTTTAATTTTCATGTGTTGACTAAATTATTTTTCTGAGTGAGAAAACTAGGCTGTCATAAAATTTTCAGAGTTGAAAAAGTTGAAAAATATCTCAGGTGTTTCAAGTTTATAGTGGAATTTTTTATTTTTAAATGTACATGCATGATGGTGTTTGGGCATTAAACCATATGCAGTGACTGAAATTGAAACTGGGTTGGTATAGCAAAAATTTTCAATTGTAGTTCCTCTTCCAGCTCTTCCTCTAGATAGAGAACTCTTTTAAGCTTTCTTCAGTCGGCCTTGGATTGTAGGAGAGATACTACTAATGGTTCTGTTGTTTCTAGTGATTTCAGTGGCCCATGACAGTTTCACCATTGCCATTTTTGCATCACTGTTCTTGGATCCACTCTCCTTGTATCAACTCTCTTCATATTTCTGCTTTTATATATCTTTCTCCAAGATCGACGCTCCATTTATAGAACTAGGGTTTTATTTGAGTTCCGCTTTTATTTTTTTTAGGAACTACTTTTACGCTCCCACTTTGTATTGACATCATGTTACTACATAGTCCCATTGACCTACTTTTGTGGTCATTTGTTAGACATTAATAAAATTATCTTATCTTATCTTATCTATTTTTAAACCCAATTGTATTGAAATTTGGAATTAATATTCTTCAAAATGAAATTCAAATATTGACTTTGTTTTGAGCAATGCTGATTCATTGATTGACTAATAATAAAACTAAAAGACATAAGATAACTAAGAGACATGGCCATTCACCTTCTTGACTAGTCAATTCATATATGTATACTGTCTCAAGGCATTATATCAATCATCTATCTCATATATTTCATTTATAATTTATCAATTATTATTATATTTTATATTTATTACAATTATTGTAATACATAGATTAGGCGAGCGATTCCAAACGAGAATAACAAAACTTGCTTAATATATATACAACACCTTTGTATGTCGTTTTTAAGCACAATGATGGAATATGATCTCTCATTTTCCATCTCTTTGTCTCTTCATATATTCTCTATATTTAGTTATCGGTTTAACATGGTATTAGAGCCACATTGTTGAATGTGGCATTTAGTTGTGTCAAATAATGGTGTCAAGTCAAAGTTTGGAACACACATTTGGAGAGAGAGGTGATTAGAGAATGCTCAGTGAAATTCAACATCTCTGATTTTCTAAAAAGAGGCAAGTGCTTTCAATATTTTCAAATCCCTTGGTTGACCAAATTTAATAGGCCAAATATATTTGAGTTTTTTTTAAGAATTACAAATTCTTAATTCACCGTGATTGAAGAATATGGTGGCTAAGTGAAGTCCACTACAAATTCGATAACTAGAATTTGAATTATTGATTTGTTTGGGAAATTGAAAAAAGGAGCAGAGGTTTGACCCAAGTTCAATCCCAAAGTAATGTCCATCAACGAGAGAAGAATCAATATGATGAAGCAACAACATTCCATATGTGAATCAAGTTAGGAACATTGTTACTAGAATTGGATTGGTCATCAAACCGATCAAGCCCAAAAATCTGAACTGGAAACAATTTGGACTAAAAATACTGGTTGACCAAAAAATACATAAAATATTCAAATTTTGAAAAAAAAATATATATTCATGTGCATCTTTATGATTCCAAACCATTAGACACAAATATGTAAAGTTTCTCATTATATAGCAAGTAAAGGTGTATATAACTAAAATAACATTGAGTGCCACCCTGATACTACAAAAACTTCATCAATAGCACCTTGTGACCCCCTCCTCTAGGCTCTAGGCCTTGTCTCTACCTCAAATCTTGAAGTTGATCCTCCAAGGATAGTAGTCAACACCCTACAATTTTGATGAAAATTCCTAATTGAAGCATTAAAATAAGGTAGAAAAAGCTTCCCATGCTTAATAAGTGATTTTGCTTGAGTGAAGGGCACTTTTTTATTAAGATCATGATAGAGGAGTTCAACAATCAGCACCACCAACATCAAGGTACATAGAGGGGTTGATGTGCTTGATTAAATGCCAATCCCATACCCTTGTACATGATAGAATCTAGTAGAAGCATTGCAATCTTGAAATCCTGAAAATTGTTGTGTCTAATTGGGATAAAAAATTATACTTTTTGCATATGAAGTTCGATGAGGTTGGAGCCACTCTCAAACATCTTGAAACATTTAATGGTAATGTTAAAAATTTAAGTAAAAGTGACATTCCTTTTACTTTAAGAATTTAACATTACCAATGATTACTAGAGTCTAGGGTTTACCTTTTTATTTTCCTTTTTAAATTTCATGTTTTAATCTATTTGTAAAACCTTGTACCAAACCAGTCGGTATCGTACAAAACCGGTTGGTTCAGGAATTTAAGATCGATTACGTATAGAATGCCCGATTCAGGAATAGAACTAGCTAGTTTGGTATGGAACTGACCATTTTAAGTCAGAAACCCTCAACCAGACTAGAAAAGCTCTAAAACGAGTCAGACCAACTGATTTTGCTAGTTCCGGTTTGGTTCTGATAACACTGCCTAGGAATGAATCAAACCGTGAATGAAGTTTTTGAATGGTGGTAGACTGCTCATATTCGAACGCTTGAAAACATAGGAGGAGAAAACCAACTTGTATTCGACCTCTGCTATAATGCCGACTAGGGTAAATTCAATAGGTTGTAATATGTTGTAATCCATATGTTGTAGTATCACCAAGAAACATGGTAGCATGTTGGTATTTTAACATTATTATCATTGTAATCATCTATGCAAGATTTTGATCTTTGGTTTAGGGGTAGATAGTTAAAAGTAGTATTGTCATGTTAAGCAGGTTGTTGGAATATTAACACTCCAATACTAAAGTCCATTATAACAATCACATTATTATTAGTGCTTTTAATAAATAGATATTAGGTAGGAGTTGCCAATTAGGTTGTAGACTCTCATTGATGAAATAAGGACTAAGAAACCAAACATGCCCAAAACCCCTTTTATGTCTGTTGTCACAAATCTTGTAGTTGCCTCGTAAGGTGATCCTATCTAGGATGGCAGAGGGGAAGGGAAACCAAAGTTGTGACTACGGTAGCTAGGACCTTTGAAATAGTATCAGATGTGACACCTGTCAAAGCCACCGACACTTTAGACCAAGCAAATATTTAAGCCTAGGGGGCGTCCTTATAACCAAGATAACCTAGGAAATGAGTGATCTAAGTGGATAATGCAAGGTATCTTGACGAAATCCCTTAGTTCTTATATTTAGTTAGAGATTAGAACAAATTCTAAGGGATAAATTGTGCCTATGTAAAAGCCCTAAATTTACTCTAGGGTTTTTTTTGTATAAAATTTAGATCTAGAGGCAAATAGGAAGAAATTAGATCAATTAGGGACAAATAATTAAATCTCGATGTTAGATGTTTGAGAGTGGCTCCACAAAATTGGATTTAGTCGGTACAACACTTGGAATTCATAGAATTCAAGATAGCCACTTCCCCAAGGAGGGCATCCCTCTTCTATAGGTTAGATCAGTGCTTTAGGTGGGCAAATGGAGTCTTAGACTTGAGGGTTTTATATTATTTAAGAAGTGGGTTTTTAGTTTCAAAGCTCGCCGCAAACTAGAACCTATAAATCTAAAGGATGAGGGTTTTAAGATTAGGGTTTTAATTTTATTAAGCCCGGGTGGATTGAAATAATGGAGAAAGAGTAACATACCTTGTCAAAACATACTTAGAAATTGCAGATGAGTGCTGAAAAAGGCGAGCATTACTTCCACAGAGATCAAATGGAAGTTTTGATGAAGATTTAGCCAAACGCCCAGGTGGAGAAGTGTGCCCCTCTTCTTACCAAGCCAAGAAAAACTCAATTTGATCGACAAGAATGAACTACTATAAACGAGAGATAAAAGATAAGAGAAATAATTGGTCATAGACAAAATCACTCCCTGTTCGGAACAAATCCAGAAGAGGAACAAACAATAGGTCTCCCCAAATGATGCGCCCTTCCCAAGATGTCCTCTCTTCCTGCAATAAAATAATAATCCACAAAAAATATGCTAGATTGTTCTCAAAGATATTTCAGTGCAAAGGAAAAGTAGTTTCGATCACAATTGCCAACATCCAACCCACAAGATCACAAGTATTTCTCACAAAATAATTTTCTCTATTCCAATAAGCCAAGAGCCAAAATTCCCGATGGGATACAATGGGGGATCACCACTCTTAAATAGCTTGAGAGTGTGTCCACATAATAATAAATATTCATCCAACGATTGAGATTAAAACATCATCAATGGTGGAGATCACTTTTTATCTTTTTTTACATGGATCAATGACTAAGTCAAATGGGGGTGCACTTAATGATGCATTAGTTAGGCTAAATACATCAAAATATAAAATAATATCATGCGATACATAAGAGAGGGGTCACCTAGGGGCTCAATTCACCCTAGGAGCCACCTTAACAATATAATCATAAGATATGACAATATAATACATCATATGCTAATGTGAGGGGAGGCCCATAGGGGATGTCCTCCTTAGGAAAACCAATAAAATAATTTGGAGCATCAAACTGATTGAAACTGGTGCAAACTGATCTAGAGAGCCATAATACATCATCCAAAATTATTTCCAAGCCAATTCTTCAACTTCGCTTGCCAAATCAATTTCCTTAAATGAATTCCATAGTCCATTTTTAGTCGGTACAACACTTGGAAATCACAAAATCAAAATAACTCTTTGTCGGCTGAAAATTTCAGCAAATTGATTGCACATACGAGTCTGGAGACATGGTAGAATGGTAATGCTGAATACTCATACCCCTTGGGGCACTATGGCACCCTAGGAGTGCCACCCTGATATGCAATCTCGAAATAAAAATGTGATTTGACCAATAATAAAGTGAAATCACTAATTATGAAAACTAAGGCCAAACTTTGAAAACTGAAATCGCAGTATTGCTGCTGGGCATGTCTAGAGCTGATATAACCAATGTTGTTTTTCTTAGTCACTACATTGGGAACCATGTTTGACTTGGTCAACTAAGTTTACCTAGTCAAAGTACCCAAACTGAAAGCTAAACAATAATATGGACAATCTAGAGCATACCATAGATGAATAAATCTCACATAATTATGTTAGTAGCCAAACTTAAAGCATCAATAGCATGGCAGTGGTACATAAACATAAATAAATATCAAACTCATATTAGAGTAACCATTCAACTTCTACAAAGCTCTTTGAGTATTCTCACTTATAAGACTTAGACTACTAGTTGTGATGGGTGAAGTGATGAAATGAAGGCTTAAGGTTATGGGAAAGACTTACTGACTCTAACAAAGTGATCTTTCAGACATAAAGAATTAAGGGATCCACTTGAATTCATGACGAACAGAGGGCATTACGGAATGGGAGTGTCTCACAAATGGATGAGTTGATTTGACAAGTGTCCATTCAACTTTAACATATGTCTACTACTTACATTCAAGCTAAACTCAAGCTCCATGAGGTTCTTTTCTAGGACCCTTGCATTGAGTACACAAAAAACTGTAGTGAAGAGGTCCTAGGGGACACTTAGAATTAGTTGTTCCTTACTCCATGTCACATCCCAACCTGTAGGCTCTGTGAGGAATTTAATCATTACATTTTCAAACATATATGGCCAACAGTGTTTAGATATATCATTTATTTAGCCACTACTTTTTTTAGCCTTTCACATTTCATTGATTAGCCCCTTTTAGGTGTGTCTAAAGACACAGTTTGCAAATTTATTCATGGGCTTGCATTTCATAAGATAAGTATATAGTATATAATGCATGTAATGATGGTAGACAAAATGCTTCAAGTTTTAGCTAACAACTCTTCGGGAAACTAGGGGAATATCCACAATTAGGATCAAACATCGGGGGCAGCCGACCGGAGAGATCAAGGCTTCAAAACCCAACTCACCTATGCTCAAGAACCAACACCAGCGGGTTCTCCTGGCCCAGAAGGATCAAGTCTTCGACAAGTTTTGTTGCACAACTTAGAGCCGAGACACAAAACAACATGGGGTCTGTCATCATAAGCTAAGTGGGAAAATAAGGTGTCTTCAATCTCACAAGTCAAAGTTCAAGTTTGGGTAAGTACAAAATGGAAGATATGGATGGTTGGAGAAAGTGTTAGATGATGCCAACTCAACAGGGTAACCTAAGTTTGTTGAAGATAAGCATACATAAAGATCTTACAAAAACTATTGCATAGCCACTCATAATATAAGTCAATTAAACCAAGTAGTAACACAATAAACTAACCAATACCAAGTCATAGCTACTAAAATAACCAATAGAGGCAATCATGACCCTGGATACCACCTACATACCTGCTCATCCACCATGTCTCTACCTGAAGTGCCAATTTGTCAACTGTGTACCATATTTGCTGCTATACTTGAATGGATTATGAAATCACCAAGCTCATCTCAATGGACTAGGAAATACTTTGTATTTGGTGCTGGAAGAAGGCTCTAACTATGGTTCATCAAGGCAAAACGATCAATGTTGTATCCCCATCAATATATTGTTAGGATATTTAGACACTTGGGAGTTAGTTAAGATCAACTTGTGTAATATATCCGTTAGGTAAAAGTGTGTTTCTTTAGTATGTATTTGTAAATATTCTAATCCGATGGTCACGATATGTTCTAGACATAGAGTGATCCGACGGTTCAATTTCTCTTAGATCATACCTACCATTGATCCGTGGCTTAACACCCGATTGGTCTATGTTCTCTATTTAAAGAGCATAGAGGGTCCTTGGCTAGTTGATCGATTATAAAAGCTCATGTAATTTTCTTTCTTTTGCATAATAAATCCGTGGGCTGTTTCCCTCTCGAAGGTTTTAACCACGCGACAAACATCGGTGTGTTGATCTGTGATCTATTTGTGTAAAGCAGTTGCTCAAGGTGTTCAGTCTTTTGGGAGTACCCTGTGTACTCGAACATTGTATCAAAGCGTTTATGAAGAGCCGCTTTCGGTTTTGATCAAGATCTGGAACCGGTGTTGTCGAAACTTTGAAAGGGTTTCTGGTTCTGGATTTTCTGTGCATTTGTGGCCTGTGGGAGCTGTTCCATTGCGTCCGGAGCGCTGTTTCCATTGGGAAATAGTTTTCGTTTCATCGAAAACTGTTTTCGTTTGTTCCAGAAACACCCATTTCGACAAATCTGAAGGTATAATGTTACAGTGATGGATTTGTTTTATTTTTTTTAAAATCTCTCATATTTTATCAGTTTTATTATTAGATCTTTACTGTTTTAGTCTTGGACTGTTGCCTTCCCTGGCTGCGTATGCTTTTTGCCGTGCACCTTGCGCGATTGCGGCAAATCAGAAACAGTAAGGGAATTTTTTTTTTCTTGTCTTCTCGGCTACGTATGCTTTTTGTTGTGCACCTTGTGCGATCACGGCAAATCAGAAACAACGAGAAAACTTGAAAACTTAGACTTTCTGGGTAAGCTAACCAAGATTTAACTCCATTGTGTGGAAAAAGTTTTTTTGTTTTTGTTTTTCGTTTTTTTTTGTGATTTGCAGGAAAAGAAGGCAAGCATGGAGAACGAGAGAGAAGAGTTAAAAAAAAAAAAGAAGCCCCCTTCCTCTTTCCATTCTTTTACGTACCTTTTAAACTTAGCTCACTTGGTCCAAGGTTGCTTTATTCCTTAATAGGTCTTGAGTTTAAGTCTTATTAAGCTACTTTTTAGTGCATGCAATTTCTATTTTCAAGTTCCTTTATTATGAAAGTGCATCTCACATAAATAAAATAAAATAAAAAATGAGTCACTTAAGTCTTTTAATTTATTGTCGCACTATTTAAAAGTAACATTATTGTAAAAGTGAACATCACTTATTCTACAAAAGTGATTCACTTGAAAGCAATTTTATTGTAAAGTGATTGTCAAAGGTTGATCTTGGGAAGATGGGGGTTCTTTTTTTAGTTGGTCAAGTTAATATCTGCCACGTCACTATTGAGGACATTTTCAACATTTTCTTTGATCAAGCATAACTTAATCATCTAGAATCAGTTTTCAGTGCTGTTTTTTTTTAAATCGCATATTTTTTCGAGCTCTTTGCATCTAGACAGTTAGTTTCTGTTCTTTCAGCCATTATTTTACAGTATGGTCACCCCTTGTGATATTATACTTACAAGTTCTAACTATTTCTCGTGAAAATCTTGTATGGAGGATGTTTTGCGAAGTAGGGGACTTTTCAGGATAACCTCAGGGAAAGAAACAAAACCCAATAATGATGATAAGCAAATTAAATGGGCAAATAGATGTGATGAAGCTCGTGGATTGATTGGGATGTCAATCTCTACTGATTTATGATTCCACATATCTAGAATTGATGAACCTGCTATAGCTTGGGAAAAGTTGGAATCTGTGTTTGGTAAACACAATGAAATTCGGGGTCATCAACTTGAGAATGAGTTGATTTCCTTGAATCCAAATGATTTTTCATGCATTCAAGACTATTTATCTAAGTATAAAACTCTTAGACTCTTATGTGCAGAATGCAAGATTAAGAAAGAAGACAAACAATGTATTTACCGTATTTTTTCCAAACTTGGACCTGCATATTCTGTTTTTGTATCTACATTCTACTCCATGAAAGAATCCTTGACTGCAGCTAGCTATCAAGATCCTAGTCTTGAATCCTTTTGTGATTCCTTAATTAGAGAGAAAGATAAGCTCATTCATCTTAGAATAATTAACAATGCAGATACATTTGGGAAAGCCTTATTGTCCCAACAGAAAGAAAAGTCCAAGCCTCCAAAGAAACATAATTTTCGCAATAATAAGCCAAACAACAAGGGTCCCAAACTCTCTCAGTCAGCTCTTTCTTTAAAAAATGACAAAGGATCCAAGCCAAAAGGAAAGAAGACTGAGCGTCATTGCAATTTTTGTGGGAAAGATAATCTTGATGAATCTAAGTGTTTCAAGAAGATGGCAGCCTTGGAAGCAGCAATGAAGAAGCACCACATCAGCCTAGATTCGTCTTCAGAATCTAACTCTCATGGACATGCATTTTGTGCTTCTGGTTACTCTTATACTGCATCTTCTTCTTCTACTTCAAATGAATGGCTTATTGATTCTGGAGCATCTTATCATATGGTTAAGGATCAAGCCATTTTTTCTACTATGCATGAATGTAACACCAAACAAATATTTGTTGGTGATGATAGATCTCTAAGTGTTGTAGGATCTGGAACAGTTCCAGTAGAAAATGGCCATTTCAGTGATGTACTATGTGTTCCAAAACTTTCCTGCAATTTGTTATTAGTCTATCAAATTACTCATTCGGGTGAAGGTAAAACTGTGACGTTTACACCTCACCAAGTTGTAATCAAGGATTTTAAAAATTCTCAAAATGTCCTTGCTACTAGAACTGTTGATGATATTATCAGGTTGTACAAATTTAACAACTTTGGGTCATCACCTTTTCCTTCAGTTTTTGTTGCTCATAGTGATAACTTGAGCAAACTTTGGCATGAGCGATTTGGTCACTTAAATTATCGCTCATTGCAACAACTATGTAAAGACAATATGGTGACTGGTCTTCCAATGGTATCTTGCAAGGATGGTGTTTGTTTCGGTTGTGTGCTCAGAAAACATCATCGGGACAGTTTTGACAAACGTGCCTCTTGGCACGCCTTGGTTCCCTTGGAGCTTGTGCATAGTGACTTGTGTGGTCCTCTTCCATCTGCTTCCTTTTCTGGTTTCAAATATTTCTTAACTTTCATTGATGGCTACTCCAGACGCATTTGGGTTTACTTCCTAAAACTTAAGAGTGAAGTATTTAACATGTTCTTGGCCTACAAGGCCCTTGTTGAAAAACAATCTGGTCATCAAATTATTAAGTTAAGATGTGACAATGGAGGAGAATATGTTAACAACAAGTTCACTACTTTCTGCACTGAACAAGGAATCCAACAACAACACACTGTTCCATATACACCACAACAAAATGGTGTAGCTGAACGGAAGAATCGCACTTTAAACGAAATATCTAATTGTATGATCCAATCTAAGGGACTAAGTCTTCAATATTGGGATGAGGCCATAAATTGTGCAAATTACATAGTTAATCGCACACCCACTAAAGTTTTACAAGGTATAACACCGAAAGAAGCATGGAGTAAAATTAAACCAGATGTAAGTCACTTTCGTGTGTTTGGTTGTGAAGCATGGGCTCACATTCTAGATGAAAAAAGAAAAGCATTGCAGCCTAAAAGTGAAAAGTACATATTTGTTGGATATTCAGAAGATGTAAAAAGTTATAGACTTCCCCAGGCACATTCTCATGATATAATCATTAGAAGAGATGTTAAATTTGATGAAAATCTCTTGGCTTGCGAGCCTAACTTAGCTTGCGAGCCTAACTTAGCGGGTGTGCCATCTTTGGCCTGCGAGCCTGATTCGGCGATTGTGCCTTCTTCTTCTTCTTCCAACTTCCTTGACAGGTTTCCAACTCCAGTTTCTGATGACGGCAGTGAGGGTGAATATCTACCTCCGCCTGCTCATGTTCCTCCAATTGCACCAGCACCAATGCTTCCTCGATGGGTCCGTTCAACATGTGAAGCAGCTGGTGATCTTGCCGGTGATCCTAGAGATCAACGTCGAACACGTTCTCAGTTTCAGCGAGCCTCTTCTCTTTTGGCTCAAGTTTCCGAGAATCATGATCTAGAAACTTTTGCAGAAGCTTCAGGAAATCCAGATTGGGATGCAGTTATGGATGAAGAATACCGTTCCTTAATTGCGAACGATACTTGGTATCTTGTTCCTCTTCCAAAAGGAAGAAAACTTGTCAGATGTAAATGGGTCTACAGAACTAAGTATGCATCAGATGGAAGTGTTGAAAGACTTAAGGCAAGGTTAGTTGCCAAAGGTTTTTCCCAAGTTGAAGGGATTGACTACAATGAAACCTTTGCTCCTGTCGCAAAAATAAATTCCATCCGCCTTGTTCTTTCCCTTGCAGCCTTACATAACTTGGAAGTCCATCAAATGGATGTCAAGTTTGCCTTTTTATATGGTGATTTACAGGAGGAAATTTACATGGAACAACCTCCTGGATATGTTCAGGATAACTCTAGTCTTGTCTGTCTCCTTAAGAAATCCTTATGTGGCCTTAAGCAAGCTTCTAGAGCTTGGTCTTCCAAAATGGATAGCTTCTCCTTGACACTAGTTTTTCTAGATGCCATTCTGACCCCAATGTCTATACCAAGAAAGTAGGAAACCATCTCATCATACTTGTTCTTTATGTTGATGATCTTATCCTTACTGGTAGTGACCCTAAACTTATAACCCATGTGAAATCCAGTCTTAAGCAAAATTTTGAAATGTCAGACTTAAGACATTTGCATTATTTTCTTCGTCTCCAAGTCTTGAAAACCAAAGAAGGAATCTTTCTTTCCCAATCTAAGTATGCTTGTGACCTTCTTCGTCGCTTCCACATGGAAGATTGTAAACCAGCCCCTTCTCCCTTTCAGTCTGGGGTTAAACTTTCTGCCACTTGTACTTCCCCTGAAGTAGATGCCACCTTGTATCGTCAGCTTGTTGGCAGTCTTTTATACTTGACTCATTCTTGTCCTGACCTTTCCTTTGCCGTTGGTCGTGTTGCCCGTTATATGCAAACTCCTCATGAAAGTCACTGGAAAGAAGCAAAAAGAATACTTCGATATATTCGAGGTACAATTCAGTTTAGGATTCATTACAGTACAGGGGGGAAACCTTTGTTGGTTGGTTTCACTGATTTTGATTGGGCCGGCGATCCTGATGATCGAAAGTCTACTGCAGGTTATGTTTTCAGTCTGGGATCTAGACCTGTCACTTGGGCTTGTAAGAAACAACAAGCTCTTGCTCTTTCTTCAGCAGAAGCAGAATATCGAGCCGCAGTTAATGCCAGTTAGGAAGCTTTATGGCTTTGATAGATCCTTTCAGAGTTTGGATTCGAGCAGCAGCAGCCTACTCCACTTTGATGCGACAATCAAAGTGCCATCAAGCTTTCCAAAGATCCAGTTCTACATCAGCGCAGCAAACACATTGAGCTACACATGCACTTCATCAGAAACCTTGTTCATGATAGTGTTATTGAAGTGCTCTATTGCCCTACAGATGATCAAGTTGCAGACATCTTCACCAAGTCTCTTGCAGAAGCGAAGTTTTCTAAACTTCGGTCTATGTTAGGAGTTCAGGAATGTGTCCTTAAGGGGGGATAGGCTCTAATGCCTCCTTCGTTCTCCTAATAGTGTCACTTTTGTAAATCCTTCAATCCCATCCCAAGTTGTTCTTAAGGGGGGATGTTAGGATATTTAGACACTTAAGAGTTAGTTAAGATCAACTTGTGTAATATATCCGTTAGGTAAAAGTGTGTTTCTTTAGTATGCATTTGTAAATATTCTAATCCGACGGTCACGATATGTTCTAGACATAGAGTGATCCGACGGTTCAACTTCTCTTAGATCATACCTACCATTGATCCCTGGCTTAACACCTAATTGGTCTATGATCTCTATTTAAAGAGCATAGAGGGTCCTTGGCTAGTTGATCGATTATGAGAAGCTCATGTAACTTTCTTTCTTTTGCATAATAAATTGCTCCAAGTAGCTATTTGGCTGGGGCCGTGGACTGTTTCCCTCTCGAGGGTTTTAACCACGTAACAAACATCGGTGTGTTGATATGTGATCTATTTGTGTGAAGCGGTTGCTCAAGGTGTTCGGTCTTTTGGCTCAGAGAATAAAGAGAAAATCCATATGCTGCATCATAGTAGCCCAGCTACAATATATTGTTGTTTGTACAACATCAGGAGTCATTCTCCAAGATTTGTGTTGTATTAAGTCGGACCTGTGAGTTATATCAAGTCCTATGTATCCTAATATGGTTGAGGTGGCGATGCTTGTACTGTAGACTTGTGAGTGATATCAAGTCAAGTATTCTTATAGAAGGTACCCTACGAGTGTTAAAGTTTAGGCTTTGATATAAAGAAAAATTAAAATTTTATACTTTAATGCATAAATAAAACTAGAAAACAAAGTTAGGTCCAGAAGAGTACTACTATAGTAAATTCAAACATAATTTTCATCTCTTTCAACTTTAACACTCCATTGGTCATTGTATTAAAGTTGGTCTTTGAGATGGTTTGCCAATTGCAATGTACATAACATAAATAGTAACAATATTACAATGAAGTTAAACTAATGAACAATAGCAATGCTAGTTAGACTTGGTTTGGATTTGCCTTATACTCAGACATTTTTAATTAGCTCTTGTCACTGTAAGGACAAGCTGCCAGAAGACATATCTTGAGAGAGATAGAGAGAGAGAGAGTTAAAATGTTGTAGGTTTAGGTTAGACACATACAGTACCAGAAAACCCAGCTGTCAAGAGTGAAAACCTTAAATAGACAACAATCTGTGGTATGCAAACAAGTTACAGCCTAGCGTAGGTCATCAAAGCATGTTACACGATATAAGTCACAACCCAGGTTTGTAATATGCAAGCAGGTCAAGGCCCAAGCTGACTGCCTAACAGAAGTAAGGGATCTTCATACAAAACCACTGCTCCAAATCTTAAACACTCAACAAATGGTTATAGCAGTATAAGAGGTTATGACTCAGCACTAGAGGGCACACAAACAAACGCAACCTGCTAAAGAGGTCACACCCAACACTTAAGGCTTCCCATATTGCACAACCAACGCCTTAGAGGGCTCATAAGCAATCACAATCTGGTAGAGAGGTCACACCCAGCCCTAGAGGGCTTATAAACAACTAGGGTAGAACATACAATTACTGATCAAATAGGAGAGTAACAAATAAGTCACAGATCATCCCAAAAGGAAACCAAAATAGTCACAAACTGCTAGAAGAGGGTAAGAACAGTCATGACCTAGTTAGGATAGTGCATGCACAATCACGACCTGCAAGGAGAGATACTAAATCAGGTTTAGCAGCTCCACAGGAGTGACGCCCAAGCTAAGAAAAGATATGGCCTGCTAAATAGTTCACAAAAGCAGTCACGGTTTGCTGATAGAAGGTAGCCACAGTCACGGTTTAGCCCTAGGGGCTTCCAACAAGTCACGAGCCATCGGGAAGGAGACACCACAGTCATAGACTAGCCATAGGGTAATCAAAATAGCCATGGCCTGTTGAGTGAAGGTAGTCTCAGTCACGACTAGCCCAAAGGGCCTCCAAAACTAGTCATGGTCTGTTGGTAGAGATCAATCACAGTCACGACCAGTCCTCAAGGAGATAGAAGCAAAAAATCCCAAAATGTCCCCTAAAAACAACAGAAACCCTACGTGTCTTGTACAATCCAGCAGCAGACAGTCAAGGATAAGATTTGAAATTCTCTCATGTCAAGATGCCCTATTGAAATGGAGAAGTGAAACTTAATTAATAATCTTGACAAGCCTTTTAGAAAGGTCACTTAGGAATCCCCTAAGTTTTAGGATAGTTACCAATAAAAATAGGTTGACTTAGTATAGGGTACCAAAGGTCATAGGGTCATATAACAATAAAACAATAAAAAATAATAAGGTTAAGTCATCATACCAAAGATGGTCAAGGTACCACATACAACAAGGGCGCTAGGACAAAAAGGATCGTAAGTCAACTAAGGGTCATAACAAGGTGGTAAGGCAACCCCCATACCCACAAGACCAAGGTGAACCATAAAGGTGGGGAAACCAACCCTTTTACCCACCGGACCAACAAGACCAAGGACTTTAATCTTTTCTGCTTCTCAAGGTATATTGTCACATATATTTTTATCATCATTGTATAAGGAGAAAATCCAAACTAATGATGTGATCCTCTGGTCCTCAATACTGCTCCTAAGGTTTAGGTGTTAGTGACATCATCAAGGGGTGGCTAGTCCCTTGATAAACAACTTAGCAATAACCGTTTAGGAGAGAGGACATCCCACATTATCATCTTGGTCAACTTGACCAAGATCCACCTAGTTAGCTGACCAAGAATGTACCTACAGGAACCGCTTGATCCCAGACTAAGAATTTGCCTGGTCGCAAACCAGGAATGTCTTTGCCTCAACTTGCAGGGTTTGTTTGGTCCTAGACCAAGAAAATGCCTGGTCCCAGAGTAGGAACCCTAGAGGCATATAGGGGCCCTAACCATATGTTAGGGACTTTTCCATGACATCAACCTTGTTGGTCCTAGACCAAGAACCCCAGGAGATTACTGGGGGCCGTAGGGTACCTTCTAGGGTCTTACTCTGCTCTAGTTAACTGGCCAGGGTACCATCCTCCTTGAGAATGGGTCTCGCAGTTGCACTAATTTTAACACTCCTTCTCAGCAATACTAGACACATCGATAACCTGTATTCTTGACATACCATTCTGCACCATGACATGGTGATAACTCCTCTCGATGTGTTTCGACCTGTCATCAAATACATGATTTTTTGAGAGCTTCAAACAACTCTTCATATCAACACAAAGCATGGCCTCATAGATCCACTTGGAAGTTATCATTGACTTCCTCTGATAGCTGAGAATCACTTTCCATATATCATCTTTCCAAACCTATTGTTTGGTTGACTCTTCATAATGGAAGTAAACTGAATTAGTGACATGGCTCCCACTGGAGCAACCTTGAAGCTTTTCAATATGCTTTTCAATGAGATCAATTTTAGGCTTCTTGGGATTCTCCCTTTGCTTCTCTAAACGAGAAGTCTCATAGACTTCCATATCTGAGTCACTGGAAGAATCTCTGGACTAATAGAAGATCACATCTATACTTTCTTTTTACTGCAACCCCACTCCGCTGGGGAATGAAGAGCACATTTGGCTCCCTCTTGATCTCTGAATCTTGACAGGGGTATAGAGCTTTAACAACATGTCTTGAGACCTTATAGAGGTCACCTTGACAAACTCCAATCACAATGGCTGAGCTTATACTTCCACCTTTAGGCCATACCAAAGCCTTTCTTTCTGAGAAGGTTACAGAGAACCCCTTGTCTTCTAAAACCGACACTGAAATAACTTTCTTCTTTAGACCAGGAACATATAAAATTTCCCCAACGTGAATTAACATACCTGAATCAAGTTGGAAGGCAGTTGAACCAACTCCTTTAATGTCATAGGTACTTCCATTTCCAAGTTCCACTTTCTTTTGGAACTTCTTGGCCTCAAAAACTACAAGGGCCTTCTTGAATCCAGTCATATCCTTGGTGGCTCCACTATCTATCCACCAGGAATCTAATAGGTTGGAGATGGAACTTGTGAGTGCTGAAGCCAAGTAGTATTCTTTTCCTTGATCTAGGTCCTTGATCTCACCCCTTGATTTCTTTTGCTGAGGTTCTTCTTCTTCTGTAGCAACTGAGGCATGGTGCTTCTTTCTATGCCAATTCTTGTTAGGTGGTTTCTTACAATCCCTTGCATAATGACCAATCTTACTACAGTTATAACACCTAACATTAGATTTATGAAAATACTTACCTTGAGGTTCCTTACCATTGTCCTTGTGCTGAGGGGGATTCTTTTCTTTCTTTGTCTTGGTAGCTAGAGCATGAACCTTTTCAGGTGGAGGCTCGGATCTAATCTGGATCCTTCCTTCTTCTTCTAAACAATCATGCCACAACCTTTCGAAGTTTGGCTAAGCCTCTCTTCCATTTACTGAGGCCTGGAATGTCTCCCAAGTTGCAGGAAGACCATCGAGTACTGTCTGCACACGATCATTATCTTCTACTTTATCTCCAATGGCCATGAGTTGATCTCTTATTTGAGAGATCTTGGAGAAGAAGGTAGTAACGGTCTCGTCCTTTTCCATCTTAAGTGATCGAAGTTGCTTTTTCAAAGCCCTTCTTTGCATAGGGGCTTTCTTCTCACAGAGATTAGCTAGAGCATCAAAACATTCTTTGGATGTCCTTAAGGGAGCTATTACGGACATCAAGTTGTCTTTAACTGAGTCAAAGATGACTCTTTGCCTTCACTTGTTTCTTCTTGAATGTTGCTCTTCCTTGTGCTGTAGTGGGCTCTTCAACAACTTTAGTGACAAAGTCATCTAGATCACTCTCTTCTAGGATATTTAGAATGCTATCCTTCTTGAAACCCTAGCCATCTTGAAACCCTACTTGTCAACTTGATGAGTTTGTCAAATGAGCTTCTGTAATCAAGTTGAGTAAAGTACAACCCTTACCTTAGGATCTATGCATTTTCTGTTAGCCTACAAGACAGAGTTAGCTACACCCTAAAAGCTTTGATACCATGATAAAGTTTAGGGTTTGATATAAAGAAAAAATAAAATTTTATACTTTAATGCATAAATAGAACTAGAAAACAAAGTTGTATCTAGAACAGTGCTGTTGAAGTAAATTCAAACATAATTTTCATCTCTTTCAACTTTAACACTCCACTAGTCATTGTGATAAAGTTGGTCCTTTGAGATGATTTACCAATTGCAATGTACAGAACATAAATAGTAACAATATTACAATAAAGTTAAACTAATGAACAATAGCTATGCTAGTTAGATCTAGTTTGGATCTGCCTTATACTCAGACATTTTGAATCAGCTCTTGTCACTGTAAAGACAAGTTGTCATAAGACATACCACGAGAGAGAGAGAGAGAGAGAGAGTGTTAGAGTGCTGTAGGTTTAGGTTAGACACATACAGTACCAGATAATCCAACCATCAAGAGTGAAAACCTTAAACAAACAACAGTCTGTGGTATGCAAACAAGTGACAATCCAACCTAGGTCATCAAAGCAGGTTACACAATATAAGTCACAACCCAGGTCTGTAATATACAAGTAGGTCAAGGCCCAAGCTGTCTGCCTAACATAAGTAAGGGATCTTCATACAAAACCATTGCTCCAAATCTTAAATAGTCAACAAATGGTTATAACAGTATACGAGGTCTCGGCTCAGCCCGAGAGGGCACACAAACAAACACAACCTGCTAAAGAGGTCACGTCCAACATTTAAGGCTTCCCAAAGTTCACAAATAAGCCCTTAGAGGGATCATAAACAATTACAATCTGGTAGAGAGGTCATGCCCAGCCCTAGAGGGCATATAAACAGGTAGGGTAGAGCATACAGTCACAGATCGGCTAGGAGAGGGACAAATCAGTCACAGATCAGCCCAAAAGGAAACCAAAACAGCCACTGACTGCTAGAAGAGGGTAAGCACAATCACGACCCAACTAGGATAGTGTGTGCACAATCACGGCCTGCAAGGAGAGATCTCAAATCATGTTCAGCAGCCCCACAGGAGTGACCCCCAAGCTAAGAAAAGCACAACCTGCCAAACAGTTCACAAAAGTAGTCACAGTTTGCTGGTAGAAGGTAGCCACAATCACAGTTTATCCCTAGGGGATTCCAACAAGTCACGACCCAGCAGGAAGGAGACAACACTGTCATAGACTAGCCCAAGGGTAATCAAAACAACCACGACCTGCTGAGTGAAGGAAGTCTCAGTCACGGCCAACCCAAAGGGGCTCCAAAAACAGTCACGATTTGCTGGTAGAGATCAATCATAGTCACGGCCAGTCCTCAAGGAGATAGAAGCAACAAATCCCAAAATGTCCCCTAAAAAACAATAGAAACCCTAGGTGTCGTGTACAAACCAACAACATGCAGTCAAGGATAAGATTTGAACTGCTCTCATGTCAAGATGCCCTATTGAAATGGAGAAGTGAAACTTAATTTATAATCTTGACAAGCTTTCTAGAAAGGTCACTTAGGAAACCCCGAAGTTTTAGGATAGTTACCAATAAAATTAGGTTGACTTAGTATAGGGTATCAAAGGTCATATGGTCGTATAACAATAAAACAATAAAAAAATAATAAGGTTAATCATCATATGAAAGGTGGTCAAGGTACACCGTACAAGATACAACAAGGGCACTAGGACAAAAAGGACCATAAGTCAACTAAGGGTCATAATAGGTGGTAAGGCAACCCCCATACCCACAAGACCATGATGAACAGTAAAGGTGTGGAAACAAACCCTTTTACCCACAGGACCAATAATACCAAGGACTTTAATCTTTTATATCTCTTAGGGTATATTGTCACATATATTTTTATCATCACTGTATAAGGAGAAAATCCAAACTGATGGATGTGATCCCCTGTTCCTCAACACTACTCCCAAGGGTTAGGTGTTAGTGACATCATCAAGGGGTGGCCAATCCCTTGAGAAACAACCTAGCAATAACCGTTTAGCAGAGAGGACATCCCACATCATCATCTTGGTCAACTTGACCAAGATCCACCTGGTTAGCTGATCAGGAATGTATCTGCAGGAACTGGTTGGTCCTAGACCAAGAATTTGTCTGGTCCCAGACTAGGAATGTATCTGCCTCAACCTGTAGGATCTGCTTGGTCCCAAACCAAGAAACCACCTGGTCCCGGACCAGGAACCCTAGAGGCATATAAGGTCCCTAACCATATGTTAGGGACTTTGCCATGGCATCAACCTGTTTTGTCCTAGACCAAGAATCCTAGGAAACTACTGGGGGCTGTAGGGTACCTTTTAGAGTCTTACTCTTCTCTAGTTAATTGACTAGGGCGCCATCCTCCCTTAGAATGGGGCTCGCAATTGCACTAACTTTAACAATGAGATGGATCTCCAGTTATGGAGATGAGCTTGTGAGTAATATCAAGCCAAGCCTTGTGAGTAGTATCAAGGTTGTAGACTTGTGAGTAATATCAAGTCCTACCCATATCCTCATTTATTGAGGTGGCAAACTTTACTGGGGAAAGTGGAAATACCATGTGATATATTGCTAGTCATGGTCATTGAGTGCTATAAGTCTCCTTTAGGGCTTGGCTACCCCTAGAGTGAATTACCTTAGCATATGACTATATGGCCCGGGGTAATATATATGGTCATCAACATGTATGGAATAATTCTTCTTAGTATGATATGATAAGATGGATAAATAATACACATATGGACCATGCATTAATTATTTAATGTTAACGAGATAAAGCATAGATAAAGAGAATTCGAATTACCTATGCAAATGTTTGAGTGAAATCAAGTTATGAAGCTTTAGTAAAATATGAATGCCTCAATCAATGCCTTAGTCAAAGCATCAGTTGAACTATTAATGAATGTAATAAATTAAGTAAATAAGAGCTTAATGTTCATCAATCAACATGCACCAGTTAACTAAAGAGATCTATGCAAAAGTTAATAATAGAAATTGTGCATGGATGGCACTAAGAGTGAAGCACTAAAGACACTTAAGTTAGCCTGTTAACTAAGCGATCAACAGTCAGTTGAACATTCAGTTCAAGTAAGTTAACATTCAATTCAAGTTAGTTCACTTTCAGTTGAAGACAATGAACAATCAGTTAAAGCTAATTGGGGAAAGGAAGGGCGCTAATGTTTGCATGGATGGATTTATGGTTAGCTCCTCCTTGTGAATGCACTATGTTGTGCTCTCAGTATGTTTATTGAGCCTTCTATGTGCTACTTTATGCATGCTAGGGTTTTTGGCTTGTTATTAATATGCTAGGCATATGACAAGTTCAACAGAGTTGCATACAGTTGTTTTTTTAGTGTTGCATTGGATCTCTTTTCTCTACTATTGAGTTGATATCTCTTATCGGGCAATTTTCTTGTGTGTTGTAAACTATGTTGCGCGAGGACTTGTTCCCCCTAAAATTTTCGACATTTCCTGCATTCTCACGTTTTGGGGACTTTGGAACTCCTCGGAAACGTCCCCAATTCATCGAGGACTTTGGGACTTATGAGTTGTACCCTAAACGTACTTGTCAAAATTGGGGACTTCTCAAGAATGCCCCTCGACCAATCGAGGACTCATGGACGTCCCTCAACTTACACAATTAAAATTAAAAAAACAAAAAAATTAAAAATTTTAATTAAAAACCTAACCTAAACCTCCCCCTATTCCTCTAACCTACACCCCCCTCCCATTCTCTATACTCTATCCTATGTTCCTAACCTACACTCCAACTCACTACACTTGCATAACCCTATGGTCTACCCATCACTCCAACACTCTAGCACCTACATAACCCTCTGCTCTATGGTTCTAGCCATCACTTTGCGCGTCGCTACTTGCTAGGTTGGCTCCCGTATATAGTCCCGTGCACGACTCCCCTATCTATGGCTCCCCTTCCTGCAATCCCACGTGCGTCCCTCTCAGCTTGAAGAGCACAACTCGCGGCCCACTCTCGGATCTCTGGCTCTCGGCACATGCTCAAAGTTTGAGTTCATTGCTCAACACAGGTTCACACTCACAATGAGTTTGCCCCCTCTTAGCCACAACACGTTGCAGAGCATAGGTATTTCATATTTGATATTTTACATTTTTTTTGGGGGGTAAAAGTCTCAGCACATGCTATTATAGTTTTATAAAAATGTAATTTAGTATTTACAAATGCCAAATTACAAATATAAATTTATTTGTTATTTAAATTTCGAAATGATTCATCATTCATGTATACAATGTTGTAAATTTTTGTTACTGTTTTGACTTTCAAGTTTTAAGTTAACTTAGAAGTTAGAACTATTAAAAGTTTTTCAGTTTTAGATCTTAGGCATGTATCTTGAGTCTTTATTGTTTTGTTTTGACAATGGACAATGATGATTGGACAATACTTAATATTTCCTTCTATAATTTGAATTTTATAACTATTTCTACTTTTTATTTCAATGTTATATATATATATATATATATGGTTGCCGTCTCTAGCCTGTTGTCCCCTAAAAAATTGGGGGTGCGCTCTGGCCATCCCGAAAACTTGTCCCCTCGTCCCCCGCGTCCTCGAGGCCAGTACAACATAGGTTGTAAACCATTCTCTGCAAATCTATTTATCATACTCAAAGAATTGCTGGGTTTTTCATCCTTTGTGTTTGGAGGGTTTTCCCCGGGTATATCTTGTCTCTTATGGTTGATTGTTTTGTGTGGCCGATTTATTTATGAGATTCATATGTGGCTGATATAAAGATTCATATGTGGTTGATTTATGAAATTCATAAGTGCTGAAATTGTTTGATAAAAGTTTTTAAGTTCAAGCATCTCCGATTTTGCTCAAACATCAACATATATGTGATAACAGTGTCATGTGTCATCGTGTCGAACATGAACACGATGCAAACACATGGTCGACACATGTTTTGGTCGTGTCCTAATTTACGACATAACCAAAACATGTGTTGGGCACGTGTTTGCATCGTATCCATACTGTGTAGACCATGTCCCAATTCCAAGACACGAAAAATAAGCAAATGAGGCCTATGGCGGGTTAAAACCCGACTTTTCTCTTTCATTTGGTCATTTGCAATTGAAGAGAGAGGTGTGAGAGTGATTGTTTTTGCATGTGAAGAGGATTTGACGGATTTGCAAGGGTTTCCAAGTTCCTTTGAGGGTGGATTTCATTGGGAGGATTCAATCTCACCACCAAGCAAGAAGAAGAATGTTTCAATCAGCTAGGGCGGTAGCTAAAGGGAAAAGGAAAGGAAGAAGTGGCCCATCTAGTGTCTTCCCTCCTCTTCCTCTTCCAATCATAAGCTCTTCCACTCCTGCTAGCGCTCATCTACTGCTAGTGAAGTTCATGCTCCATTTAACCATGCTTTAGCTAAACAACAAGCCCAAGAGATAAAATACCCTTTTGTGAAAGTATGTGACAAGGAAAGAAGGTCCTGGGGAAATGCTCGGTGGGGGAGGCAATGTGAGTTGGAGTTTCAAGTTCTGCCAGAATGAGTTCAAGAGCACATATTACTGGGTTAAGGGCCATTTGTTGGCCTTTCCTTGTGGGATTTTTGCATGTAAAGCAGTGAGTGTCACGGTGTCACCCAAAGGAGGGAGATGGAAAGAGAGGATCATGTTGGCTTAGGGAAGGTGACAACAACAAAAAAGACACAAAAAAATGAGGATCCTCTTCCATTCTTGAGGAAACCCTCTAGCACTGGGCCTCCACCTAGTAGATATGGGGGTGAGGTCGATACTCATCCAAAAAGAAAGATGCAAATTCCAAGTGGTTCAATAGACATGATTTTCCAACAAGAGGCACGAGAAGATGTGGACCTTATCATTGCATTCTTTTTCTACGTCAACTTCATTTCATTCAATGTTGCATGGTCACCATTGTTTATTGAGATGTTTCGAAGTCTAATTGAATAAGCTCCAACTGGTTATGTGTCTCCTGGTTTGGAGAAGCTTCGAACCACATTGTTGGTTAAGGCAAAGAAGGAGGTGGATTAAATTCTCGAGCCAATTAGATCAACATGGCTCTCATCCGGTGTCAGTATTGTTTCTGATGGATGGACATATGCAGCATGCCATCTACTCATGAATTTCATGGTGTCTTCCCAAATGGACTGGTGTTCTTGAAAGCAACGGATGCTCATGAGAAATACAAGGATGCACAGTTTATGGGTGAGTTGTTCATCAAAGTCATTGAAGAAGTAGGTGTTGATTCTTGTGTACAAATCATCATGGACAATGCACCTGTTTGCAAGGTTGCTGGCATGATTGTGGAAGCTAAATATCCACAGGTATTTTCATTTTGGACACCTTGCATTGCTAATTTGCTCATTCTTTGAATTTAGCACAAGATTCATCTAGGCCCTAGGGGAAAGGTCATTTTATAGATTTGAGTTTGTTGTAGAGTCTAGACTCATTTATACTTGCTTTTATTGCTCTTACAAGTATTTTGGACATCTTGCATTGTCCATTCTTTGAATTTATCATTGAAATCTATTGCTTCAGATGTGACATGGATTGGCAACCTTATTGATGATGCACACCATATTCATAACTTTGTACAAAACCACACCAATGCCCTCACAATCTACAAAGAGTACACACATCTTTCATTGTTGAAGATTGTAGATACATGGTTTGCTTCCTCATTCATCATGCTCAAGAGGTTGAGGGAGGTTAAAACTGCTCTTGGGTCCATGGTTATTTCCGAGTTTAAGTATTTCTGGAGAAAAACAGACCAGATTTCTTCAAAAAAGGTAAAGGACATTGTGTTAGATGATGGTTAGTGGGAGAGGGTAGATCTTACCATTAAGATCATGTAGCCGGTCATTTCTTTGTTGTGGTTTGCAGACACGGACCAATCCATCCTAGCAGATGTTTATAATGGGTGGGATCCATGATTGAGTCCTTGAGGACCATTGTTATGGAGAATGAGTGTGCCAAGTATGAGGCATCGACATAGAACTTATGGTCTATTATACAGAATATTCTTATCTCCAGGTGGGATAAGAATTACACATCTTTGCATTGCTTGGCCCACTCATTGAACCCCAAAATCTACAGTCATGAATGGCTCAAAGGTGGGCCAGGGCTTTCACATAGAGTCCCTCTTCACATGGATGGAGAGATTTCACAAGGGAGGAGGATAGCATTCAGACGAGTATTTTAGGATAGAGACTTGCTGAGGTGGAGGAGAGCTTTGTAGAGTTTTCCACTGCCAGTGGGAGATTTGGAGGCTATGATGTGCTCAGAGACAGGGGGGTTTAAGAAACCCTATGTTTGGTGGGAAAATCATAGGGAAACATGCCCTATTCTACAGAAGTTAGCCTTGAGGGTCATCTCTCAAGTTACTACATCCTCTTGTTGTGAAAGGAAATGGAGCACATACGGGAACTTCTATAGATTGAAGAAGAGAAGGCTGTAGCAATTCAAGGAAAAGATGATGGTGTATGTGCACCCCAACCTTTGTCTTATTTACAGGAATACGGAGGAGTGGGTGAAGGGAAAGACAAAGAAAAGGGATGCGTTTCCTGATGATATGGGTTTGGATAGCAATGTTGAGTTGGCATTAGCCAACGTGGATCTTAATTATCTAGTGGTAGAGCCGGTCACTTTTTATGATGGTGATCCTTTGGAGGGGTCATCCTCCACACCAGTAGATGCAGATCGTCAGATGGGTAGAGAGGAGGAGGAGGATGAAGAAGAGAGCAGTGATGAGTTTGTTGATTCAGGCATGTAGAAGGACTATTAACAGATGAGATTCTTCCATCTTGATCTACCCCTTTTGTATTTACTACTTTCCAGTGGCATTCTGACATCTATGTAATACGTTTTGATTTTGATGACTTAATGAGAAGTATGGTTCTGACATCTTGAGCTATTGCCTATCATCTATGTGTCTCATTGTGATTTGTGAATGTGTAATTGATTTTAATTTCTATTGAATATTTGTAAATGTTCTAGTTTCTAAAAAAATTGGATATATATATATATATATATTGTGTCCTCCGTGTCCTGATTCCAGGTGTCATTGTGTCCGTGTTGGATGTTAGTTTTTGTACCTAGGAATTTGTTCCCTAAGCGACTTTTTTGCCTAAGTCACTTAGAAAAGGGAAAAATGTGACCCTCACATTAAAAGCTACTTAATGAGACTTTATAAAGTTAAAGTCACTTTTTGATAAATTTAAGTGGGTGAGTAAATTTATTTAAGTGAATTAAATAAACGTGATTTTTACTCTCATTGAATCTTAGCCATTGGATTGGATCTTTCTCCACCGTTGGATTAGATTCCCACTTAGGGTTTAGACAAAAAGGGTTGAGGGAGGCAAAATCACTTGACTTTTCATTCTTGAGAGGAGAAGGAAGAAGAGAGAGCTAAAGAAGGAGAGTGGGCACGATTTTCAAGACACCCTGCTAAAGAGATTTTGGTGGACACGAATTTCGAGACTGCCCTTATTGTTTTGCACAGAACCCGAGGAGTGTACGGCTGCATTTATTGCAGGCACATATTTCAAGGAAAGTACGGCCTGCATTTATTGCTGTACGGCCTGCACAGAAATCGAGGTGTACGGCCTGCATTTATTGCCGGTACGGCTACACAGAAATCGAGGTGTACGGCCTACATTTATTGCTGGTACGGTCTGCACAGAAATCGAGGATGTACGGCTGCATTAATTGCTGGGCACGTTTTTCAAGGTTTTGAGATGAAATCTTGGGTGAAGATAAGTTAAATTTTTCACTGTATTTCTGTTCTGATATTTTGCTGAAGAAAATAAAATCTCTCTCTCTCTAACTGGTTTTCCCCGTGGGGGTTTTTCTAGGGCTTGATTTGGCCAAAAATCTCTGAGTCTATCATTTTATGGTGTGATTGTTAAATGTGTTTTTCAGCCTGTTAGTGTTTTTACTGTGTGTTTAATTGTTCAGTAAAAATTTCATAAGTAACTTACAGCCAATGCAAAACTGGCTGTAAGTGAAAATCACAAAATGTGACATAAACCAGCAAACAGTAAAACGCTGAAATTTCTACATTGGACACTCGTATTTCTGTGTCCTCTGTGTACCATGTCCTTGTGTCTGGTGACTTAGCTGTCATTCCAACCAATAAGATTAAAAATATATCTATATTGCATTTTTTGCATGTTTTCAATTTATATATGAAGACGTCATATTGACTTATGCTAAGCTTGTTCAATTACTGTTGAATATGATCTCAACATGGTAATGTTAATCTTTTTGTTTGGCAGTGATAGGAAGAATCTTACAACATTGCATACAACTTCTATCATACCTGTAGACCTGAATGTCTTTTTATTACAGGTAAGTTTTCTCCAGCACAAGACTTTCCATTTTGTAAAATATTTATGGTAAAAAAACAAAAAGTAGAACAGAAGACATTGTATTCATTTATGACAGATAATAAAGATTAGAATGCTTATCATCACCTTTCCAATTTCCTGCACCAACCTCTTCATAGTGTTAGTCCTGTCTAAAATGTATTTAGGATTTCCATGCTCAGGTGGTGTATACAATTCCTATTTGAGATTGACGAGTTGAAGATGGGTGTGCCATAGATTTACTCATCACCTTTTTTCTATTGTAGATGGAACTAAATATAGAGTTCTTTGCAAAAATTCTCGGTGAAAATTCAATTGCCGAAACGTTCATTCAAGCTTCTCATGCTAGGCGTCTTGCAATTGACACGATCCTATGGAACAATGAGATGGGCCAGTGGCTTGATTATTGGCTTGATCCACTGAAGTGTAAACACATTCAGATCAGTGATAAGCAGTCAGAGGTTTGTAACTTTGTATGGTGAATATGTTAAGGCTATGGAGAGCACAGCGGATGATTTTGATTGTCTTGTTTTATGCTTTATGTATTGCATTGCTCAAGTTTCGCAAACTTATACTTGCAGGAAGTTCACCTTTGGGATGCAAGCAATCAAAACAAGAACATTTATGCTTCCAATTTTTTCCCATTATGGCTAGAAGCTTTTCATTCAGGTTGTCTGTCTGTCTCTCTTTCTTACTGTTGTATGCACATGCACAAATGGGTCCAAATTGTGTGTATATTACATATAGGTTCGTGGTTTACCTCTTTCAGGCACATGAAATTACACAAGTTCTCATTAGATGCGTATTAATAGCAAACACAGCTGCTTTTCGTAGATCATTTACATAAGCATTTATGAGATACTTCTGATTCCAGGTTCTCTATTATTTGTCAAAGTTGACTTTTTCCTTTATGTGATGTTAAGAAAGGAAATTGCACAATTTCTTTTCTGTTTAATTTCCATGTAATAATTTTTTTAGGATCTCGGACAAAAGGTTCTGACATCAGCACATTAGAAGCCACTGAACCTATACTACTTTTGTCACCTATATGGTATATCAGGTCCAATATTTGACCTTGAAATTATCTATACCTTTTCTACATGCTAAACTTTTCTATGACAACACAGGTACAATTTGTCACATTGAGTATCTGTTAGTCCAACAGTGGAATTCTAACTTGTGGCATAAGCAATTACTAGCATATATTCCTAGGAAAGTGGTGGTTAAGTTTCACCAAAAAATATTTATTTATTTACTTTATTTTGGAGAAATGCATCATATACTACATAGAATAAATAGTTACATCAACCAGCATAGAACAAATAGTTAGATGATGGAGCAGGGAGACTTACGCCATACAAACAACTAGAGAACCAGGAAATTAATGCCCTTAAAAAGGGAAAAGATTTAAGCATATGGGCTTGTGCCCCAAGATTAAGGGACTTGTCACTCAACATCTCAACAGAAGACACTAAACTTGACTTTGACAAGCAGGGCCCACTCCTACCTAATAAGCCTTTATTCTCCTAAGGTAGGGCGGATGATTGCTCGTTAAAAGCAGTGTTACTCCAGTGTTTCCACAAAAGCCCAATTGTAGTCAACCAAATTGTGTGCCATAAAGAAGTTGCAGCTTTCCAAAATTCTTAACTTTTCAAATTTCGCTCTTTATTTTAGTAATTTTCTTGATTGATTTGAGGCACGATTACTGATTTTAAGAAGTCATAATGGTGAAGATGCTACTAGAGTGGAAAAGGTGATCCATAAATTCCGAAGCTCAGGACTTCTTCAACCAGCAGGAATCTCAACATCATTGTTGAATACAGGGCAACAATGGTTAGTATTTTTTCAGACTTCACTGCATATTAATAAAAGCCATCAGTCATGAATACCTTCCTTGAACTTATAACTAGTTATCTACAGGGACTTCCCGAATGGATGGGCTCCATCACAACATATTATTAGTGAGGGCATAGCAAAACATGCATCAAGAGAAGGAAAACTACTAGCAGAAGACATAGCCCATAGGTGGCTTAGGACAAATTATGCGACCTTCAAACTTACAGGACAAATGCATGAAAAATATGATGTAGAAGCTTGTGGGAAAATTGGAGGTGGTGGAGAATATACAACCCAGGTACATTACTAATAGTCCCATTCCTATAAGTTGAATGAAGTCAGTTCTTTGTAGTATATTTTTATTCCATATGTTTTTATTTTATATTCTTATTTTTGTACTTGATGATATTGCTGCAGACGGGTTTCGGCTGGTCAAATGGTGTGGTCCTGGCTTTGCTTGAAGAGTTTGGATGGTCTATGAATATGCCTATTGTTTGTAGATAATTAACAATTCCAACATTCTCACATGGGTAGGAACACTTGTGTAAATCACTAAGCTGACAAAATGATTCTGTTTTCCACTTTGTACTGGATGTGCTCTTCTAGTACCTTCACCTAACTTTGTGAGCATTTGTTAGACAGTAAAAAAATGATCTTATCACTATGGCACAAATATCCAGCAAGGAGAAATTGGATATTTTATTATCTTGTTGGCAGATGACGCATCTTTCTATTAGGCTGAGATGGAGATTGTATTTGAACTAGAATTTAATGCACATAATCATGACTTTGTATGGTGGCCAAGGATGACATTCTGGGAGAACCTTATAATAATTGCTGCAGCATATGCCCCTTATGGGGTTCTATATGCTAATGACAGATGACTGTAGTGGACACTTGGTGGACACTGGACAGCATAGGCCCACAGGGCCACTTTAATGTATCCTTTTCTGCTCTTTAAAAAAGGAAGAAGTAACTGAGAAAATGCTTTAAAATCCCAGTGTCCATGCAATCGTCATATTCTAAATTTAATGTCTCTCTTTAATGCAAATAAAATGGAGCAAGAACATTTAGATTTGTTGCCCTTTTTAGCATCTATAACGTATTTTCAAATTCTTCAATGTTGAATCTTCTTCTTCCTGAAAAGTTTGGTTATGCCAGGAAGTAAGTAGCCATGCTTTTACAATAGAATAAAAAACTGCTAATCTTCATCTAAATAGTTGTTGTTTTTGCATTGATATGTTTATGTTTTATATCAATAATTTTTGTCCAGAAACATGGAAGGACCTCTGCTCAGAAGTAATGGGGTTACCCTGGATGTTTATCAAGTTCTATGATTGTACATTGGTCTGCAGGCGAAACCAATTAGATAATTGTACCTCAAAGTTGTTGCAAGAACATAACTGGTTCTGAGAGTAAACCAAAAGATTTAATTTTAGTACAATTGATTTAGAGGATGATTGGACTGTAACCTGACTGTGAGGTATCCAATTTGGGCGAAACCAGTTACTTGCCATAAACCCATAAGAAAAACTGTTTCTAGTACCATTTCTGGTTTCTTGATGGGTACCCTGTTTCTTGAGAAGCTCCTCTGTTCCTAGGAAGACCTGACCATTTATTCAAGAAAGCATTGGTCTTTCTCAATAAACGTAGGCCATGTACAAAGAAACAACATAAATGTAAGAGTGAAAAGAATAATTAAAAAAAGGAAAATGCCATGGTAAGTTTGTAACCTGTAATCGAAATATTAAAATAGTTTTATTACACATTTTGTGAAAGAATACAAAAGATGGGCTCACTAAAGTTTGAGAGCATTTGCAAATTTCTTGTTTGTGACTGTGTTAGTCATTTGTCACTACATTTTATTGTTTGAAAATTGAGAATCCAGGCTTGAGAGTTAGAAGCCAACATTGGAAAAATGTGAAAAGAATAATTTAAAAAGGAAAAATGCCATGGTAAGTTTGTAACCGTTGTCGAAATACTAAAATAGTTTTATTACACATTTTGTGAAAGAATACAAAAGATGGGCTCACTAAAGTTCGAGAGAATTTGCAAATTTCTTGTTTGTGACTGTGTAAAGTCATTTGTCACTACATTTTTTTGTTTGAAAATTGAGAGTCCAGGTTTGAGACTTGGAAGCCAACATTGGACTCTTGGAGTGTGAAGAGAGTGTAGTTTAAATGAGACTCGCATTTCTGCCACATTTCATCCAGTCTAACTTTTGTACTACATACCAGAGTTGCACAAGGTTAGTATTTTGTTACTTCTATTTTTTGCCTTGCTCTGTTGTGATTATTAATCCATGTTCTTGGGTTTTCGTGCCTTGGTCTTCTTGATTACTTATCGAGCACCGAGTTACTGAAAAGTAAGTTTTAGAAATCTTGTGGGTACCCACCCTTCTTTCCATAGAGTCTAACAATGATCTTGTCAATTATTGCTAAACGGAAGTCTTAGAATCTTCTGGGCACTCTTCTTTCCGTGGTAGAGTGAAGAGTGGTCTTCTTGATTACTTGTCGAAAACTTAGTTGCTCAAAAAGAGTATTAGAACCTTGCAGGCACTCTTCTTACCATGGTAGAGAGAAGAGACAGAGATGCCGTGTTAAGCAATTAAGAGCATGAAAAAGGTTGAGTTATTAGTAGTGGGTCAATATTGGAAAACTCTCCGTGGAGTTATTATTTTCACATATATGTTTTTTTTCTTCGAAAAATACTGGAAAATTTGCTTGTATGAAGCCAGATTTTGTTTGTTTCTTTGTTTGGTATCGTATGTATTTTGCGTTTTGTTTCTTGTAACATAGTTGGACTCTTAGTTTTTGGAGGGAATAGGCCTTCAATAAGCCATAGAGGATAATAGAGCTATTCTTTCTCAATAGGGGTTGTTACAGAAACAATTGTATTATGCTTAATTTATTTGGCCACACCATTTAGTGGCAATCAAAGAAGACCAACATGGGCATTAATCCTGGTCATAAATATAAGTATTGAACTTCCTAAAAAGACAAGTTTAAGAATGCTTTTGCACCACCTTTACCGGGATGTCAAAGGGGCATTGTTGGGTTTGTTAAAGTGGAGTGGCAATGTCCCCACTGGGGTTCTATTACCCCAAATGACATGTTCTCCCCATGGGCCATCACACCCCACAAGGGGATATTTGCTTAGCCGATGTTTCCATGGTTCTTAAGTTGGGATGGGAGGTCATACATCATAAACTATAAAATGGTATCCCACCTTTTTATAGGTGGTGGATGTTTGGAGATCAAAATGTAAAGGAAGTTGTCAATGCCTTCCAACTGTGTTTAGATTGTAGCACACACCCTAATAACGGGTGTTAGTAAACTAACACCAATAACAATCATTGAATTTAATCAACACATAATATGGATTTTTGCATATAAAAATTTATATGTATGATTCCTTAATTTCTAACATAATAGGTATAATTTTTTTGCAATATTTTTTACCATAATTTTCAATTTCACAACATATCACAATATCAATTAAATGCATTTTTCAAGAGAGATAATATGACCAGAGCAGGAATAGTAGATTACCTTAGTGGCTGTTTGAATTAACAATTCAATAGTAGTCCCAACAATCAAATCCTTATTCCAACCAAAGTAGTGTTACCCAAATTGGGATTAATCTTCCTAGCCAATTATCAACCAAGTTGCTAGTGGTAGGAAACCTATGGGGTTTCCTAGACCTTTGTGCCAATAACTCAATAACAACAATAACAATCATTGAACCTTCAAAGTTCAAGTATCCACTTCATTGCCACCTAATGCGCACCTCGGGTAACATGGCATAAATATTTAAGCCACTGAGTGCGTCCTTGGGGGCAAGCCACGAATCAAGCTCACTATCACTTAACACTTGTCTCCTTCGTCTAGGCCAACTCTTAGCGAAGCCAAGGGGGGTGGTCCTTAATAAAATAAGCTAAGACTGACTATGCCAAAGTAGAAATGTAAATCTAGGAGTTTGAAATGCTGAAACAAGAGTAGCAAATAGAAATTAAATCGACAACATATGAATAATCAAGCATTCATGACATATTACATTCACTTAAGCAGATAATCCTAAAAGTAGACCAATGTTGAGAAAGTAAATGGATGCTACTGGAAAAGGAAATGTTTTGCAATGTTCTTGGTCAGTGTTAATTTTTTATGGATGAGTTGATTAGAGTGAGTTTATTGATGTTGATACTATACATGTGCATGAAATACTACAAAAAAAGAAACTAAGAATTTGGTTCACTAAAGAGTTATCCTCGAAAGTGAGTGTTGCCACCTTACACACACCCGAGGGGAACACAACAGAAATCTTCAAGCTGCTTGGTGTGCCCTTGCGGGAAAGTCTCGAGTCATGTGCTATCACTTGATCCTGACTCCTTCGTTTAGGCCACTCTTAACGGAGCCAAGGGGTGTAGTCTTTAAGAAAGAGTTGCTAAGGCTCTAAATTTTATGAAGTTATGGATGAAATGGTTAGGAGTTTATAAGTGATTCACCGAAACAAAATACTACAATTTATAGTTTAGTTCGACAACATAAAATGATATATGGCATTCATAACATGATATGACTGAAAGCAAAAATACGGAATCGAATTAAACTAGTGCCAAAAATGGAGTCAAGGTAAATAAGTGTTGTTGAAAAATGAGAAATGTTTTGCAGTGTACTTGGTCAGTTTTAAATTATTCAATGATGAGTGAGTTAAGGGGAAAATGAAATTTTCGATATACCGTGAGGTATTGGGAATATGTCCATATTCTGAGAAGAGTGGCTTCATATGGGAAAACGTGGGCTAGATGGAGTCGTGGGGGGGTGTTTAACACTACACCAACAAGGATGTATCCTAACGGGACCCCACGACCGCTTTCTAGTTGTTTCTACTTTTCTTGAAGAATTTTCCCACTACTTCTTAGAATCGTTACCCCAGATTTTCGTAATGTTTGAGAGTTACAAATTTTATTAATATGACTTGATTACTTAGACATGAGGGATTAATAAATGCACAATACTGCTTTTGATATCCCCAAGTGTCAGACTAAGCCGCTGAAGAAAATCTGACTTAGAAAATGAAATTGCTCATTCATACATTCTGTCAAACTGTTTCATAATCTAGGGCTTTAACTTAAAATTAAAGAAAAGTAAAACCACACTTCTGAAAATGCACTTCAAAATTCTGTCATATACTGAAACATTTTAAACATATGAACAGAATAAATTTTGGTCAATAGACTTGGCAAAACTCCATTGCTTGGGGAAAACCCTAAGAAGAAGATTTTTCATTAAGAGGATCAGAAATTTCAGTACACTGAAATTCATCTTTAAACCCTCATAGGAAAAATTTTCCAAATCTAAAATAGCAGCAAAAATAACTCAAAAACATAAATTATCTTGAAATCTGAGCCAACCTCGAAATTCGTGCCCAAAAACTGCTGTATGGATTGTACAGTCTGTTGTACTTTTTTGCCTCGAATTCTGTTCCCACTTGTGCTGCAATTAATGTTGTACGGTCTACATTTAATGTGGTTGTACTTTTCTTGGGATTCGAGCCCACATGTGCAACTGCAATAAATGCACAGGTATGATTGCTACAACTGCGTAGGGAATTGTGCTGCTATTCTCTCTTTTCAAAAATCGGGCCCTTCTCTTGGCTCTCTTCTTGGTCTTCAATCTTCTTCTTCTCCTCTAATGGATGATCTTTCATTTGTCCTTGATTCATTGTTTTTATACTTAGATTTTGTAACTATCTTCGATAACTACCTAATCTAGGGTTGAAGATTTTTTTACAAAATCAAAGGTCCACAACTTATCTCACTTTTAATAATTAAACACTTTTAATTATTAAATACATTTTTAAGTGAGACCCACTTTTCTAAAGTTATAAAAATACATTCGCTTTATTTACATAAATGTCACTTTGTTACATAAATACATAAGGACAAAATTTCTAGTCCTTTCATCACACCCACACCAAAAATATGGGAGGACTTTCAGAGTTATAATTTCAACACTCCCTCCTAATGAGGAAGGTCTGCAACATTGTCTCCATCTCAGATCCTGCAACAACTCCCTCTCGCTCTGGAATCAACCTAAAAAACAAATACTCTGTCTCGAACTAAAACTTTGATGCCTGAAACTCGACCCGAGTCTCATCAACCTGCTCAACTTCACCATCACTTGACTTGTTGAGTCTTCTGCCAGTGCTTAGGAGAGAGTCACTCTCCTCATCTTTATCAAATGTAGTATCATCATTCTCTGACTCAGATAGCCATCCTTATGCTCTTGCTCTTGGTTGTACAACATGTCCTCTCAGGACATATAATCTGTCCTTGCGATCTCCCAACAAGATGGTGGTACCAACTGGCTCATCTCTTCGATACAGAAAGATATGACCAGACCTCACCATCATCCCAAAACCTTCATCCTCGAATGATGAAACTGAGAGTTTGCTTACTCTCATCCTAGGTACAAATAACACTCCATGAACTTCCAGAGTCTCTTTAAGGTCTAGTTGGAATCCGATTGTTCCAACCCCTTGAATAACAATTTGAGGACCATCAATGTTTGTCTGAATGAAGTGTCTCGGCTCCAGCATTGTAATCACCTGAAAAGAGTCATAGACTCTAGTCATATGTCTGGTTGCACCGTTGTCAACAACCCAAACATGTTCAAATATATAACTCCCTATGCTAGAATCAATTGAGACAAGAGAAAACTCTTGCTCAAACTTTGTAGCAAATTCTTCTACAACTGCAGATGCTGCTACATCTCTTTCAGTCTTTACTTTCTTAGGACATTTTGTGGCATAGTGTCCCAACTTGCCACATTGAAAACATTTGATCTGACTTAGATCTTTCTTCTTCTTATTCCTGCATTTTGCTTCAAGTGCCACATTCTGCTTAGCATCCTCACTAGTTTGGCCAACCTATGACCCATCTCGGATTTCTTCTTGGGTGAAGTCATCCCACAATCTGGACCAACTTAGAAGAGTTTCTCTGCCCACAATACACTTCACAAAAAGCTCCCACTTCTTGGTGAAGCCCTTCAGGGCTATCCTCACCAATTCTGAATCAGGAATGGTTTCTTCTACTGCTGCCAACTCGTCCTTAACTTGTGTAACACGAGTCAAGTAAGAGGCTACACCCTCATCACTTTTCATTTTAATGCTATGTAGCTTGTCTTTTAGTGCCATCTTCTTATTTTCATTCTTTGCTTCGAATAATTTGGTCAAAGTGTCCCACATATCTTTAGCAGTTTTATTTTCTGCTAAGTGTGGTATGAGATGGTATTTAACCCCATCCAAGACAATTCTCTGGGCTTTGGCTTCATGAGCTTCAAACTCCTCAAGCTCATCTTTATCTGTTGGCTTGGTCATGACACTGTTAATAAAACTCCAAACCCTAAGTTCTTTCAAAACACCATTAATTCTTACCTTCAATGGAATGTAGTTGGATACTCCATCCAACCGATCCTCATACCTAATGTTCATCATGGAAAATAACTTGCAACCAAAAACCAACTGAAGAAAATATCTAACCATTTTTCTGAAACTTTAGAGAACACCTGCTAAACTCCCTTTTTAGTAGGACTCTGTTAAACTGAGATATGATACCATTAGCTGTGATACCATGAAGAAAATCTGACTTAGAAAATGAAATTGCTAATTCATACATTTTGTCAAATAGTTTCAGAATCTAGGGCTTTAACTTAAAATTAATGAAAAGTAAAACCACACTTATAAAAATGCACTTCAAAATTATGCCATATACTGAAACATTTTAAACAGATGAACACAATAATTTTTGGTCAATAGACCAGGCAAAACCCACTGCTTGGGGAAAACCCTAAGAAGAAGATTTTTCATTAAGAAGATTAGAAATTTCAGTACACTGAAATTTATCTTTAAACCCAAATAGGGAAAATTTTCCAAATCTGAAATAGCAGCAAAAATAACTCAGAAACAAATTATCTTGAAATATGAGCCAACCTTGAAATTCGTGCCTAAAAACTGCTGTACAACCTGTATTGCCTGCTGTACGAATTGTACGGTCTGCTGTACTTTTCTACCTCGAATTTGGTGCCCACTTGTGCTGCAATTAATGTTGTACGGTATGCATTTAATGTGGATGTACTTTTCTTGGGATTTGAGCCCACATGTGCAACTACAATAAATGCACAGGTACGACTGCTACAACTGCCTAGGGAATTGTGTTGCTACTCTCTCTTTTCGAAAATCGTGCTCTTCTCTTGGTTCTCATCTTGGTCTTCAATATTTTTCTTCTCCTCTGATGGATGATCTCTCATTTGTCCTTGACTCGTTGTTTTTATACTTATATTTTGTAACTATCTTTAATAACTACCTAATCTAGGGTTGAAGATATTTTTACAAAATCATAGGTCCACAACTTATATCACTTTTAATGATTAAACACTTTTAATTATTAAATACATTTTTAAGTGACACACTTTTCTAAAGTTATAAAAACACATTCACTTTATATACATAAACGTCACTTTGTTACATAAATACATAAAGACAAAATTTCTAGTCCTCTCATCACACCCACACCAAAAATATGGGAGGACCTTGAGAGTTATAATTTCAACAGCTGCGAGGGGTAGAGCATACACGGTAGAGGCAAAATGTTTGTTCTGATTTAGTGAGCAACAAAATAAGAAAAGTACTAATCTATACAACCTGTTAAGGACGGATTGTGTGCTTGTGATTTATTCTAAGCAATATATCAGTTTTGCATATATGGAAACTACAACCATGGATCTCTTTCAGGACAAAGCCTTACTTGGGAGGTCAAGTCTGGGTTAGATCTACAAATATATAAAACAAAAAAAACTACAGATTCTAAAGTAATATTTGAAATAGAATCTAGTTAGATAACGAATGCAAAACTAATCTACAACTTTTAACTGAAAGAAGGGAAAAAAAACCAATCACATCAAAGGGCGATACAGACTTCCCCCAAATGGGGGAAGAGGGGCGTGGGAGCCGTTATCCCACTTGCTCTGTTATTATTTGTTACAACTAAACTTCTTTGAAGAGCAAAACACTTCTTAACCCTTGAAAATGGGTCAAAAGGGCTCAAAACTTATGCCAGGAAGAAGAGGAAAGAAAAGGGCGGAGGTAGGATTGAGTATGGGTGCTCTAGATGGCTTAATACTCTAAAATTCGGCAGGATCTCTCTCTCTCTCTCTCTCTCTCTTTTTCCATAGACCTGCTAAAAACCAACAAGCTTAAAATGCCAAATTAGTGGGTTAGATGCAAAAATAAACTAATAATTTACAACTTTTAACACTTGGAAAAATATTGCAAAGTTTAACCTTAAAGTGCTAAAGCGAATGGAAACTAGATCTAAGCCTTGAGATACAAAATTTGAGCCATTTCTTAGATCTAAATTGAAGCAAGTAAAATGAAGGATAATAAATCTTTTAATGATCAAATTTTAACTTGCGAAAAAAAATTAAAAGAAAGAGATTGAGGTTGAGTGTTTTTTTCATTGAGAAGGAAGGGGAAGAGCTCAATCTTCAAACTTTGAACAAGGTTGAGGAGGAAGGTGTTTGCAGGGTAAACAAGTTAGATCCAAAATGAAGTAGTGAAGAAGGCAAGATGCAACCGAGCTCCAGTCTTACTCTACCTTCGGTGATCTACAAAGCTACACAAGAAACCTTCATGCAAAGATTAGATCTAGAATGGTAAATCACACAAAACCAAAATCATACAAGTATTGCCGACTACAAAGTATAACTTTCGAATCTTATATGATTACACATAAATAAGCAATTTGAGATTCAAATCCCTACTCTAAGGATTGGAATACAAACTTCTAAGCTAGATATTTGAAATTGCATGAACCACAAAACAAAACTAAACAAATATCACCTCGGTTACAGAACCAACATTCACCATGAAAGAGTATTACACCAACAGATTGTCCTCCAAAAACTCAACTTTATTCATAACACAGATAAACAATTACAATCATATAAGAATAGGTCCCTTGATTCTCTCTCAAATGAGGAAGAAGGCCTTGCTTTTATAACAAAACCAAGCCCAGGGAGGCACCAACCAACTGAAGATCAATTCATAGTGTAACTAAGTTGAACTGAACTTGGATCGAGCTTGGACTGAGTCAATCTGGAGTTGAAGTGAAGAGGAACTGACCTCACTCACCCAGCAGATGCCAACACACCCAAAACCTTCACCAACCTGTCCACACGTGTGAGTCCTTTCCTCACGCTAATGTACGACATTGATGATTAAAACAATGAAGGAATCATTTGATCCAAACATTAGGCTAAACTTAAGTTAAAAATGATGAGGATATAATGTGGGGTCCTCATTCCACAGGTTACCATGAAGATGGAGCACCAGCATGGGTCTTTTATCTTGAGTTGATGTCACCCTCATACTCGCTATCTTCACAAAAACTTAAACCAAGGTAACCATACGATAGCTTTCCTAGAACATAATGTAATAAAATATGGTTTTAATACATGGTGGGGTCCACCCCTATCCCACTCATCTTACATTCATATTAGCGCTAGCATGAGCCTTTCACTTTGACATCACCTCTCTTATATCATTCACCACTTCAAAATTAATCTCAAAGTTTTAAATTATAGCTTTTAAAAAAAGGTCACATGCTTTATGGTGACATCATGCCATGTCACTCCACCCCTTTTTTTAATGATTTTTGACTTTAAAAAAAATTGACTTTTGTGCATTTTTTCATGATTTAGCATTAAAATGCTATTTTGGTAATCTGTTAGTCAAATAAGGCCTTCCAGGGTGTTTCAACTATCCAAAACATAGTGAAATTGGTCACTGGGGTAAATATGCTTCTATGAGCTTGAAAATGAGCCCAACTACGCCAAAAACGGACTCTGGATCACACATTTTTTACATTTTGAATTTTTCCATTTAAACCATTAAAAATGGCTTAAAAATTGGGAAAACGTAATTTTTCTCGGAATCGGACGAAACTCTAGGGGAACTTAGTACATGTCCATACAAATGAAAAACAATGCCTAACACGCTTATATACAACCCATGAACTTTATTAAACTCCTAAGGCCTAACCACCAAGACGAAAATTCCAGCTTTGGAAGAGAGGTGAAAAACTCAAAAATTATGCATCGCTTATTCAACATTGTATAATTGACAAGGGAAAAAACAACTTGGAATAATCGGATTGATAGCCCAGTCTTAGGAAGCCAAGTCCTTTACAAATTTTTTGCCCAGTTAGAGCATTTATTACAACGCCCCCAAGGGGTATGAACATGCATTTTATTAAAAAAGAGGTCCAAAAGAGGCCCCGATGAACCACAAAACCTTTTGAGCACTGATAATGAACAATTGACTTGTTCGATATTCTGACGGCTCATTGGAAATCCACTAAGTGAAAAATTAGTGTATAACAATGAGTATAGAGTGACACTGTTGGATGTCCAATAGGGAGAGATATAATTTGCTTAAGGCATCCCCCTAACTTCATGCCATATTCACTATAACCTCTCACTATGACAATACCAATTTATATGGATTGTCCTATTAAACTACCACTAAGGATTATGTTTTTGATTGTTGACCATTGATTCAGGCAAAACTATAGTGGCTACAAGAGCATAAGCGGGGAACTAACAAAGGTTCAATTACTCTGCAAAATTGAAATAAATGAATACAACTAAACTACTCTAATATGAGAAAAAAAACTAAACTAAGGTAAGTAACTAAAAGCAGAAAGAAAAAAAAAGGTAAAACAAGCACGCCACAAAATTGACGCAGATTCCCCACGGGGGATAGAGAGTGGGCACTGACTAGCCCACTTGCTTTAATTCTGATTTTTACAATTTTGGGTGGATGCCTTTGGTCCTTTATAGATTAGGATCCAAAGGCTTACAAGTTTCAAAGTTTTGATTCCAAGCAAGGTAGGATGTTCCTTGGGTCTTGGATGGCCTGAATATTCGAATTTTCGGCAGCACTTCCTCTTACCTATTTATCAAATAGTAAAAACCAGCCACCAACTTTGCACCAAATGTGCTAGATAAGTTGTTAAAATCATAAAAAATTAAGATCCTACTTAAGTACTTTGAAAAATATTAATCTTAATGAGCAAAAGTACTTCGCTAGGATGCTAGATCTAATACAATAAAACTTAACTGCACCTAGATCTAGTCTTTAAAAGAATGCATACTCTAATGAGTTAGCTTTGATCTTCTTTGAAAGAAGTTAACTAGATTAAGCATGCAAAAGTAACTGGAGAAAAACTTAATTTAAAAGAGAAGGAAGGATATAAGAAACAACTTAACGTTGGGAATTTCAGATCTTATGGAGCATGCTGGTGGGAAGCGAAGGGATCATGTCCTTCTAAAAATGTTTGAAGAGATGGGAGAGTTAGTCTAGATCAACCACTCCTTCAAACGAGATCACCTGCACATCTAAAACTACTTGCAACAAGAGCATTAAATCCGATGCTTATTATACTAGAGATAAGAATAATATGCAAACAAATAAAACATCCAAATCCACTCTATGCATAAGTAAGAAATAAATGAAATTGAACCCAATCATTTAAGCTACTAATGGTAACAGTTCTTTAAAGGCCATATTAACAACAGATGCACCAAATAGATAAACTATACTACTGTTACTTCATATACCATTGACAGTACATCCAGACACATAAATCCACACACAAGCAAATGGACCTCCAAGGCCTCTCTTATTTGATAAAAAAATATTACAATAAAAATTTCAGAGCTTTGACAATGTTCCCATACTCCAACCCCCCTCAAATGAGAGGCAAAGCCTTGCTTGTATATGAGAAGAGGGCGAATTTCCAAGTGGCAATAGATCTTGAGTGAGACGAGGAGTGAAGGGGAGCGATCTTGAGTGAGGAGAGGGTGGTAGGCACCACCTCTCAAAAGTTTGGTGACCACCCTCTCTCGAAAAGCGTCAGATCTCTCATGAGATGCACCCCCTCTCAAAGAATGTGCCCTCAGCTTTAGTGAAGTCACCACCTCTTCAAAAGAAGATCTTCAATCAAGTTCAATCATGGGGTTTGGTTCTCTTCAACTTGACTTGAAATCAACACTCAAATGCCACCATTGCTGATGATTGAAACATGTCCAAGACATGTTTCCATAAATCAAGGGATGTTGCTTTTTCTCATTTATTTGGTATGTTTTGACTTTTTTTTCGAGAGAAAATCATATTTAATGAATCAAAATCACCAATTTTACTCTCAAACTTGGTACATGGGTAAAGTGTCTACTCTGAGTTAGAAAACGAGCACCCCCATGACAAATTTCTCCCCTTGGTACCACTTTTATGAATTATTAAAAAATTACAATTAAAATATCACGTTTTACATGATTTTTTTGTGGAAAATAAAAAACTCCTAAGGGCCACTTAACACATGTCCATAAGACTCTAGATTAATGACTAACATGATAATATACATCAGACACTAGGATTTAATAACCCCTCAAAGCCTAACCACCTAGACAATTACTATAGCTTTGGAGGATTGAGAGAAAAATTTGAAAATTATAAGTCGCTAAAAATATATATATATATAATTAACGAGGAAAAAAAACTTTAGAGTAATTGGATTGATGACCAAGTCTCAAGTGTTAGAATTCGAAAGCCTTGATGGCAACAATAATTCTATAAACAAGCTAAGGATCTAGGCACACAATTAACCTCACAGAGAATTGCATAGAATTAACATAAGGAGAGAAGAAAAATAATCATGAACACACATTAAGAATGATGATTGATATTATTACATAGGTGATACATCCTTATAAAGGAAAATATAGTTGCTAGGAGACAACTCATGCTAGCTCATAAAGCAGGCTTACTAAATATGATAAACCCCCATAGGTGAATAAATAAGTTTCCTAATTAGACCAAGAGCTCACGAATTAGTTAAGGCATGGGTGAGTGATGATGTACTGTAAAGGAAAAGATTGCTAATCATGGGATATGGAGAGAAAATCATGGAGGATGAGTTGGACACAAAAGATAGCAGTTGTCTAGTTGACTATCTTTACCTTATCCATTGAAAAGCAGGAATACAATAGTCTAAGGTAGAATCTGTAGGAAGGCGTAGTTGCTAATTCCGACAGTCAATAAAGTTGGTGGGATCAAACCATAATCAGGATAAAAGCACTATTGGGGTATATATGGAAAGTGTTGACCACGTGGTGCAAGTGGATGCCAACTATCTAGGCTAGTGGGTAGGAAATTAATCAAATAACGTTTAAATATTTTATCCTAAGTATTAAGTGGGTTTATTATATCCCAACAAACCCCCTTAAGTTTGACTTTATGATGATATCTTTGAAAAAATCAGAAATATAGATCCATATAGGGCCTAACAACAAGGCTATGGTCACCATTTTATAATTTATCTTGTCCAAGGAGTTGAGGAAAGAGGAAAACCCACATGGGGAAAATCCTTCCTCAAGAAAGGACATGAAAGGAAAACTAAAAATGTTAAACTATTGGTGTTGCTGCTGCTCCAAATGTAAATGTTGATGTCTGGAGGAAACTTATTCTTGGGAAGAAGAGAAATATGCTCACCTGGATAAAAAACATAAACAACTGCAAGATGGAAACTAGGAGAGTGTAAAACAAATGATATGTAAGCAAGAATGAAAGATCTTGAGAGTTGTAATCAGCTCCAAGATGATGAGATGAATTGAACTTCAAACTAGTAGAGATGAAATCAGCTCCATATATGTGAAATAAGTGTCCAAGCAAATGCATAAGATCTCCAACTTCATTTACACTGAGAGGAGGTGGGCAAGTCATCATGTAGGAAGAAGGAGAAGACTTAGGATTAGGGAGTGCGAATGCAAAGATTCCATAGATTGGTCTAGCTTCCAAGGTCTCCAAAGGAAAACATACTAGCACATCAGTAGACTTATGAGAAGAAAATGGATCATCTTATAAAGCATAAAATGATAAATAATCCTATGTGATAGAAGTATGTAAGGAGGAAAGACAGTGATGTTCAAAATATTCAAGGAGGATCTGAGAATGAGTGCTAAGAACAAAGGAAGAGTTACAGAAGTGCATGGGATCGAGTATGGTCAGTGGTATGACAAAAATATAAATTGATATGTCTAAGCAAGAATCTGGGAAGACATTGAGTTGTGCACCATCAAGAAGAGAGGTATGCACAAAGTGTGAAAGGTTTGGCATATGGATATCATAATCGATGATAGAAGACATAGAGAATGTTGAACCATGAGAGAATCACCAACAATAACAATGGAAACTCCATTAGTGACTTCTTCTTCATCATTATCATCGTAAGAAGATGAATCAAGATCTTCAACTTCAAGAGATACATAAAAATATGGCTCTTCAGTATTTGCTTCTTGGTAGAAAGATGAAGAATTTGAATCAAAGAGAATGGTAGCAACAAGAATTGCATGAGAAACTTCTTCATCATGAACAACTTCATCAGATATTGTAGAGGCCGAGACATATTGAGAGAGAGTAATCATTGAGGAGATAGAGGCACTCTCCAAATAGCTAGAAGAATCCTCATTGTGCTTGCCCAAAACTCTATCCAATTTTATCCAGAGATCCCTTGGGTATTTAGCAGAATCAATAAGGTAGCACATGCTTGGAGAAATAGCTAGACATATAGCTCCAAAATCTCTATCATAGTCATTCATCCAGTCAGTTAGCTCTTCACAAGATTCTTCACCACTTGCAATATATATCTCATAGAGATTTTTTCTCTTTAGAGATGAAATCATCTTCAATTTCCACTCTTAATAGCTTGTGAATGGAGCAAGAAGAGGAACTGATACTCTCGAATCCATTTGAAGTTGTACCTACAAAATAAAACTGCAAATCTGAAAATAATGATTAATTAATGAGCTCTCAAAGCTCTGATGTCATGTATATCTTTGATAACCTAGGCTCTGATACCATGTGGAAATTAATCCCAAGCTTAGATCAATTGGACTTACAAAATTGCTTGAAAAACATTGCATAGGTTCACTCAAAAAGGAGACTGTATGTGGTGCATAACACAAAATTATATTGAATAATTTTACATAAGAATTTATGTAAAAAATGTCTTTCCAAATACATAATTACATAATAGATTCAAATGCATAAAGACACCATTCAAATCAACACAAAAATAGACTTACTAAACTAGTCAAAATCCCCTATAGGTGCATAAAATAATTTCCTAACATATCAAGAAGGTCATGAATAGGATGAATGTGCTGTATTTGCTGATAAGTGAAGGAAAGTGCACAAAACCATTCTTTTAGGAGAGAAAAAGGTGGGTGATTTGTGTAAAAAACAAGGCAGTTGCCTTAAAACTAGCTTTCACCTTTTTCCTTAAAATATGTTGAAAAAGCAGGAAACTTTGGATAAGGAAGGAATGCGCATGTGATAAACTAGGAAGTCTGATGGGTTGTCAAAATCTTATCCAAAATCTTTCCAAATTTATCCTGGAGGCAGGTTAGGTAAGTTTGACCACAAAAAATGCAAGCAGATGCCAACTAGCTAGTGTAGGACCTAGGAATTTAACCAAAATGATTAAATTTTATATCCTAAGTATGGGAATGGGTTTTGATTATTATAATACCCCATATTAAGCCTGGATTATGTAAAATATCATAAATATATAAGAGATATAGGGCCTATCAACAAGTCTTAGTCACCCTTTACATACTGCTTGTCCATAAAAAACAAGGAAACTGACAAAGCCATAAAGGGGAAAATCCTCCCTTAAACATGGACATGAACAAAATTGTATGAAATATTGTATTCAATCAATATTCCCCACATGATCAACTATCCCCAGCAGTGATTTGCGATTGTTGAAAGTATTCTCAGAAAACACCTTGGTGAAGATGTCTGTAACTTGCATAGATGATGCACAATAATGCAGATCAATGACCCAATCATGCACAAGCCCTCTGATGTAGTGCATATGTATCTCTATGTGTTTGGTTCAATGCCTTAGTACTGGATCAGTTGAGATTCAAATGGTACTTTTGTTTTGGCAATAGTTGATTTTATAAGTCTCGGATTCAATCCCAAACTCTCCAAGTATACCCTGCAACCATAAACATTGAGTTGATGCATTCACAACTCCTCTGTATTATTCCTTTGTAGATGAAAGTGCAATGACACTTTTATTTTTACTTGACCAAATGATTGGTCCATATAAAAGCATAAACACATATCTATAATTTGATTTTCTATTAGTGTTATCACCTTCCCATTCAAATCAGTAAAACCAATTGACTATAGGTCAGATTTTGCAACATAGTGAATCCCATGAGTTCTTGTTCCTTGTACAAAGTTTAGGATTCTTTTTGATGCCCTCCAATGGATGTCATGAGGCTGATCCATGTGTATGGAATCCACACTCACTACATAATATATATCAGGTCGAGTATGAGTCAAGTAAAGAAGACAACCAACCAGTTACCTATACAGTTTGTTGTTTACTAATGGAGTGGACTACGCTTTTTTAAGCTTAACTACCGAAAGGAAAGGAGTATTTCTTGGCTTGAAATCCTTTGTTTTGAACTTGTTCATCAGGTTTGAATCACAATTGGACTGATGTACCTTGATTCTAAGATCTTATTGAGAAATTTCAGGCCCCCAAAATTAGCTCAACAATCCCAAATCTGTCATGGAGAAAGCATGGTTCATTGTATCCTTCAAGGAGGCAATTTATTTCTTGGAACTTATTGTGATAAGAAGGTCATCCACATAAAAGAAAAATAGTTATAATTTAACCATGAATTGGGTTCAAATAGACATTTGTATCATACTTGCATCTACTATAGTTCAGTGATAGCAAAAAGCCATCAATCTTGGCATACCAAGCTTTGGGAACTTGTTTTAGCCCAAACAGTGATCTTTTAAACCTACACACAAGAGATGGATTAGTAACAAAAATTTATGGCTACTGCATATAAATATATATCTTCTTTGATATATCCATGTATAAAGACACTTTTTCACATCCATGTGATGTACCTTCCACTGCTTGGAAGCTGCAATGGCCAAAACTAGTCTTATGGAGTCAATCTTTGCCATTGGTGAAAAGGTCTCATTGTAGTCAATGAATTGGACTTGGGAGAATACCTTGGGTACTAACCTTGCCTTATACTTTAGAGGAGATTCATCAACAACAAAATTTGTCTTGAATACCCATTTGCACTTGACTAGCTTTCTCCATGGTGGGAGATTAACTAGTTCCCATGTCTCATTCTTTTGGAGCGAATGATATTCCTCCTTCGTGGTTGTTTGTCATCTTGGATATTCTGATGATTATTCATATGTTTGTGGATATTATTCGACCATTATATAACACTTTTTAGCAAGGAAAGTGTCCATGACAGAAAGGGCACTCTCAAATTGAGATATAGTTCTTCTAGGATCACTAGGATTCCCAGCTAGTTCCCCAACTGCATGAATGGTATTTTCTTCCCACTTTGGACTTGCAGGTGTGTCAGGATCTGAAATTAAATCATAATTATCATACATATCAGAATCATAAAACTTATCATTCTCTTCAATTATATTCAAAGGTGGAGGTCATGAAGAGGACTCTCCAATTTTTGTTGCTGGCATAGGCTCTTCTTCAAATTGAACACTCCTTTCAATAAAGGATCTTTGAGTGCTCATGTTGATCAAATTATACCCTTTGGAATCTTCAGGATACCCAACAAATAGGTACTCTTGACTTTGGGTTTTCAAATCCTTCCTCTTTTCTGTTGGAATTCTAGCCCAATCTTTAGAGCAAAAAATCCTGAAATGAGACACATCAGGCTTGTGTCCACTCTAAGCTTCTAAAGGAGTGATTCCATCAAGATTCTTGTGAGGCACCCTATTCTGGATGTAGGATTCACAATTTATAACTTCAGCGCAAAACTTTGGTGGAAAAGTCTTAGACTCCATCATACATGTTTCCATTTCCTTTAGTGATCTATTCTTCCTCTCAACAACGCCATTTTGTTGAGGTGTGTAGGGAATAGAGTGTTGCATCTTCATAATAATGGATGAACTTAGACTTGAAATACTCACCACCATTATCATATCTGAGGATCTTGAGTTTTCTTCCAGACTGGTTCTCAACCAAGGCTTTGAAAACCTTGAAGAGGTCAAAAACTTCAGACTTATGCTTAAGGAAGTAAACCGAACAATATTTGGAAAATCCATCTATGAAGGCTAGGACATACTTTCCTTCACTGATGGAAATATGGGGAAAATGTGTAGAAATGTCACTATGGATGGGATCAATAAGTGTATAGGTTCACTCATGACTGACTCTCTCATACTTATGCTCTAGATGATTTCCTAGAATGCAACCTTGATAGATTCCTTTGGAAAAATTAATCTTTGGAAATGCTATGAACATGTCTTCATCACACAAATATGAAAGATATTTGTAATTTAGATGGCCAAACATCTCATGCCAAAGTTTGCTGGCTTCATTAGCATGAGTGAGGAGAGCGGAGATGTTTGATAAGGGAATGGAGTGTGAGAACTTGTACACTTTTGAACTGTGATCAACAAAATCTTTAGCAATGACTCTACCATTCAAAATATCAGGGATTTCAACATCACTGGGAGTTAAAAAAACCTTCTTAGGAAATTAAGTGTGGGTCAACTAATAGACTGACAAGAGATTAGCAGAAAGACCTGGGACATACATAACATTATTGAAGGAACCATGGTCAAGATCTATGCTACCCTTTCCCTTACTTTCAATTTCTGATTCGTCTCCAATTTTTTTTTTTTGACCATTCGAATCATCAAGAGAGGAGAAAACCTCCCTTGTCAAAAGCATTTTGACTCAACAATTCTCAACAATTCCTAGTGAGGTTAATTGTGTGCTTAGATTCTTAGCTTGTTTATGGAATTATTGATTCCATAAAGGCTTTAAAATTCTGACATCAAGAAGGCCAATCTTTTTACAAAAAATCATCATGCTACGTGATTTATTACGATCCCCGATGGGGATATGAACATGTGTGAGAAGAAAAGAAAAATTGGGAAAAAATTCCCAGTTGGACTCCTAAACTCAAATTATGAACAAGTAACTTTTTCACACTTTGGTGACTCAACTGCAAGTCAAGCTTGTTCATTGAATTTTCATTGATGCCAACATAGGACTTGCAGTGGCCTCACAGGTAGACATTAATGCCACCAATTCCCTCTTGCAATGCACCTGTATGGATGATCCCGGTATCCTCACATCCAATTCCTTAGAGTCCATACAGAGATGGGTTGTTCCTTAAAGTACCTTGTAACCATATGACAAGGTCCTTGTACCCACAAGGTTGGATCTTGGAGCCACCACCTTGTTGATGATGTTGCATACCCTTCTAATGATGCTGACGATCTTGGAGATTGTGCTAAATCCATTCTATATGTTGTTGAAATTGTCAATGATGCCAACATGGACTTGTAGTGGCCCCACAGATTGTCATTGATGCCACCAAGTCCCACTTGTAGTGCCTTGGACCCCTTACAAAGTGGGTTTGTGCCTTGAAGCACCTTGTACCTAGTTGAAAAGGTCCTTGTACCCACAAGGATGGATCTTGGAGCCACCACCTTGTTGAAGATGCTGAAGACCATGCTGATGGTGTTGAAGAACTTGGATATGTTCCTGAATCCTTGATGGATGATTAATAACCCCTAGATGGGTTGGAGAATCATCAATGACCCATTCTATGGTCATTCATGCTCTGATGGTGTCATAGTACCCAATGAGAAGACCTAGATACCCCACAGATGATGTCATGATGAATCTTGACACTTGAGGGTCTCATAGTGTGGTTGAGGTGGTTGAAGAAGCCTATGAAGCCTATTGCTTGTTGAAGAAGCCTTGATGAAGTCCTCGAACCCACACTTAGTGGTTTGATGACCTTGCAGCACTTACTGGGGTCATGGAGCTCTTATATGATGATGATGACCTTGTATGGTGCTTTACATGCTATGGAACCCATGGTATGATAAAGAAGTCCATGGAACCCATGATGAATACCCTGGTACCCTTGCAAAGTTCACGGATCCCACTAATTTCACTTGACATGGTTAGATGGCATGATGATGTGGCCTTTGGTGACTTAATGAAGTCATGGAACCTTGTGAAGACCTTGATTCCCATTGCTTGCACTTGATGTAGTTAAGGCACCCACACACATATTGGCTTGATGATGGTCCATTTAGTGACAAGCTTGAAGCCCATGATGGAAGCTTGCATATGGAATGCCATTAAAATCCCTAGTGGCTTGATGCAACCCTATGAAGATGTGGAGGAATGTTGGAGGAACTAGTCAGTGAGTCGACTAGACTAGTTAGCCGACTATTTAGAGATTAGGTCAGCCTCCATAGGTCATGTCAGTTGACTGAACCGACAAGTAGTTGTTCATAAATGTTTTGTAATCATATATAATAGGCTGTTGAGCTAGATACAAACTTGGTTCGGTTTGATGTTTGCATGAACCCATATTTGCTTTGTGTAATATAAAGCTGTTATTCAATCTACTATCCTTGTCTCTTATCTCTGTTATGATTATATGATTATTTATGTGTATTATTGGTAGCTTAGTGAACTGAGTGATAAAAACATTGGTTCCATTTTCGGTAGTACATGTATGGATGAAATGACCATTAGAAGATGATCCTAGAGCAAGATATTAAGGACTGGTGGGAGTGTAAGATCGCAAACTATTTGCAGAACTACGCTCGGAGAAACAAGCTGACCATTGCTTAGGAAAAGGAGAAATTCTTCACTGAAACGCATGAAAAGTTTGTAGAATCGGTTCCTTTGTTTATGAAGAAGTTATTGGATGAAAAATATGGTAGAAACTAAGGAACAAGAGTTGCTTCAGAAACTGATAAGAGGAGGATGAAATAATTTGTTGGAGTGGTTTGAAAAAATCATAGACGAGTTCTGCGCAGAACGTGCTGTGGAAGAAAGAGTCTCCATCGAGAGTATCAAAGCGATATTCTATAACGATTTCACTGAGCAGTTCCTTTTCTCACTTCTGAACCTTTTGTTTATTCTCCTAATCAACAGAGGAGTAGGGAATATTGTCGAACCTTGTCCATCACTGATCGAACTGCAACCGAATACCAACTGGGCGGAGAAGCAGAAAGGGTGGGAGAAGTTCATTGTCGAAAGGGAGTGGGAGTAATTCTTGAACAAATAGACAGAACTATCCGGGCTTACTAAAGTGTCTGGTAGGCTATGGGGGGGTAGCTGGTCATGTGTCTGGGGGGAGTAGAAGGATTCTAGTCGACTTTAAACAGAACCGCCAACAATGAACAGTTGGGACAAGAAATAAATAATTCGGACGGTGACTCACAAAATCACTTTGGATTTGTAGAAAATAGAGAGAGATAAGAGGTAGAAGAGAAGGGAGGAATGAAGAGAATATGCCATTGCGCTGCAGAGAAGAATGAATACCAAGGTGACCGAACATGAAAGACATCTGCCAGAGTCGGTTCATGACTGACAGGAAGAGGGCGTAGATGAGGAAGAAGTGTCACCAATGGAAGAAGATCTATGGGTAGAGAAGGATGAAGCTCTCCATATTGAGATACCCCAGGAGGTAAGACCTCTATCTCCAGTTAATTTGAACATGAGTGCTTAAGTGAAGACCATTGTCGAAGAGGACCTAAGGCTACAAGATGGTGAGTTTGACATATGGAGTCGACTAGACGACAAAGGAAATAATATCGATCACCTGGTAATTCATCAACCTAAGGAAGGAAACTGGGTCACATTCCAAACATAGCCATCCAACCGAAGTATTAACCTACTCTACCCAGGAAATGAAGGAGCACCCGCCTTCTAGACACAACTTTAGGAAACAAAAAACAGTCAGATCCACGGAGGAGAATATCTGAGCTACATCAATTAGCTTGGAATTTGACAGAAGAACTCGAATTCATCCGATTACTTATCGAGGAGGAGTCAAAAAATAAAACTTCCGATGGGAACAAGAGTTTCATCGAAACTAGCTGTGACCAACATAGAGCCACAGAGAATATCCCACCACCCCCACCACCACCGCCTGAAGCAGACACCGATGACATGGGGCACGATTCAACACACATCCCCCTCTATGAGGGTGATGAGGATCCTAGACGACACTGGTTCGTCTCTGAATCGACATGGGATGCTAACGCTGTAACTAGTGAAGACAGACAGATGGCATAGTTTGCTGGTGCCTTACGAAAGAGGGAACTAAATTGGTATATGACATATACCGAGAAGACACCTAATGCGACCAAGGAAGAAATTAAGCAACAGTTCTTATCCTTCTTCAAAACACCAGATACAAAGCATATGGTGAAAAAAAGGTTGAAAACAACTGTTCAAAAACCCACAGAAACAGTCTGATACTATGACAAGCGATGGAAGGACATATTGACCCAATTAGAATATAACATTGATGAACAATTATTAATTCAATGGTTTCTTGCAGGACTTGTCACGAATATCCGAAGACATATAAGTCTGGACACATTCAAATCATATGAATAACACTCACGAAATCTCTGTAGGTCGAGATGGACGATGACTATCCAGCACACCCTGTCGACAACTACATTGAGGAGTAGTTGGAAATCATGTAAAAATCACTAAGAGAACTGAACCTCGAAGGTCAAGATATCTGGTGCACGAACTGCTCAATAGCCGGCCATACCAAAGACAATTGTCGACAAGACATTAGCTGACAAGATGTCTGATTTTTCCAAACGAAATGTTTCTGTGATATTTTCCAAGAACATGGACTTCAGACAACGAAGGAATGTCCATTCAACATGAAGAACAACAAAGCTTCATGCTGTACAATCTACGAAGTAAAAGTCATACAACAGCCAACTGCCATCTAAACCTAAAAAATCAACAAAATAATCATGCAGTCTATCAGACCAACGCTGTCGCTCATAATAACAACGATAACATTCCTAGAAGCAATGAACAAAATGGAAAAAATGATAAAAAATATGATGACCGGAGATACGAGCGCCGATATGACAATCGTCATGGAGTATTTGGAGGTCGAGGCCGATTCAATGGAAATCGGGAAAATAGACCTCGACAACCAATTCAATGTTTCATGTGCTATAAGAAAGTACACCGATATGCAGACTGTCCGTATAAAGATCAGACCGACCTGAAATTTTGTACTAGTTGTGGTGTGGACAATCACTCACTAGAGGATTGTCCCACTATACTTGAAAAAATCAATAAGAAGAAAAATGTTAATGTCTTGTCGTATGTTCATAAATGTGATATAATTCATACAAAGAATTTACATGTAGTCACTAGACAAGGAACAAAAAATGGTAATGATATTCCACGCATAAGTAAATAAAAAACAAAGATGATTATCCTAATCCCATAAAGAAAAAACAATTGTACAATGATGCATCAAACATGTTCCAAGAATTCGCGCGACAAGAAGAAATTGATAATAATCGACAAGATGTCTCACAAGAATTACTTAACTTAATACATAATGACAAATTAGTAGCACAATTTATTGATTTGTTATATTTATTGATCTGTTATATAATATTAAGAACAAACCTAGCATGGAGAAACAAACTAAAAATATATACAGCCTAAATCAGAAAGATAAGAGTGATGCTGACCCACTTGTTGACCTGAAAATTGAAGGATATCACGTTCGACAAGTAGTTCTTGAATTTGGATCCCAAGTAAATATTATGACACAAGATACATGAGAACAAATAGGTAGATCTCGACTAAACAAATCAGGAATATATCTCAAATTAGCATATTAAGGACTGATCCAACCTATTGGCGTATGGAGCAATGTCAACACAACTATTAAGGGAATTACCACGAAAGTCGATTTTGAAATCATCGACCTGAAAGAAGGATCCAGTTCTTTCTCAGCCTTGGTGGGTTGACCATGGGGTTGAAAGATGAAAGCATCAATTTCATTAGACAAAGAGATGATGTAGCTCAAAGGAAATGAACAAAAAGTTATTGTCCCCATTCACCCTTCTCAAGGTGAGCCTTGGACTGAACCGATAGATGAAGAAGTTGACGTTCGAAAACTCTAAAAAATCCAAAATAACGAAGACTATATTGAGCCAAACATCTACGGGAAACTTCACTTAGGGAACCAAGATTCAGTTGGATATAATTCAGATGCAAATATATACGATTGGGAGATAGAAAATTATGAAACTAAAGCACAAGGATGTTGGACTATCCAAGATATATCAAATAAACCGACTCAATAATTCTTTAACGCTGATTAAAATAGAAAATAAACAGTCTCTTCAGTATAAAGAAAGAGAGTCACTGGTACTCCATATTGAACAAGTTTCTAAAAACTTAGGAGAGCATGGACGACTACAAAGCCTGGTTGAAACGTTTACATGTCAAGCTGCTCGATGGTGGGATACCCATCACTCGAGGCTACAAACGTGTAAAACAAATTTGACATACTTCGTTGAGAGATTTGGCGAAAGGAAGCTAACTAAACAGGCACAAATACCAGTCTTCACACAAGGACAAAACCCTGAAAATCACATAAGTATATGCGAAAGGGAATGGAGAAGACTTGGGTACAAAGACGAATGAACATGGCCACACTTATTTCCATCCACACTTGACGACTTACCAAACAAATGGTATAATATGGAAGAAGCTTGAGGTGAAACATTCATATGGCAGGAACTTAAGGAAAATTTCATTAAAGACTTTAGATTCATACTGGAAGATGCCAAACTGGTCGAAGCAACAGAACAAATAAAATTATTTATACAACCAACTGTTCATCATACTTTGACACAAAATGATAACCGACTGAAAGCATCTTGTAATAACATTCGATCGAATAGGATACCACAGTCGACAAGACTTTGACTAGAGAATGAGAACACAAATAGAAAAATATTTTAGTGGAAAACTGATCATCTAGAAACAATAAAAGCAATTAAAACAATATTCAAAGTTGATTCGACCAAAATAGAAGATACCGATAGGATGGTAGAAGCAGAATTCCTGTCATCATTTTCACATTTTAAAGAAGGAAGTCGACAAATCAATGAAAGCAAGGCGCCAAAATAGATGGACGCGAAAGTGAAAACCAAAGAAATCGACATTTCCAATGACGATCGACAAAAAATGGCACGAATAAGTGATTACTGGGATGATGAACAAACAATATAAATAGTTAACCTATTGGAAGAATTCCAGGGTGTCTTTTCCTAAGACTATAAAGACCTAAAAGGGTTAGTACAAGAAATGGGTGAAATGAAAATAGACATAAAACTTGATGCAAGACCGATTAAGAAAAGGCCTTAAAAATTAGCTCACAAATACAAGGAAATAATGAAAAAGGAGATTGACAACATGGTAGCAACAGGGATCATAAAACCAATTGACCAATCAGAATGGGAAAGCCCTCTGGTCATCCAACCAAAAAAGCATGATTCGACAAAATTACGAACCTGTGTCGATTTTCGAGAGCTAAATAAAGTCACCATAATAGATCCATTTCCAACTCCATTCGTAGTTGAAATATTAAATGAAGTCGTATGACATGAGTGTTACTCGTTTATAGATGTATTCTCAGGATATAATCAAGTCCCGATTGCTAAAGAAGACCAGAAGAAGATGACATTTGTTTGTGAATTTGGTTCAGTTGCTTAGAATGTCATGCCATTTGGGTTAAAAAATGCACCAGTTGTATTCTCAAGGATAGTGGTCAAAAGCATTTCAAGAATACAGATACAAAACAATGGCTGTATACTTTGACGACTGGAAGATTTACTCCATGTTGAAGGATTTGACATCTAGACAGCCCTGCGTACAAAAACATTTTGTTTGGACAAATCAAACATCTTGTCGGATGACATCTTGTCGATAATTGTCTTTGGTATGGCCGGTTGTCGAGCAGTTCATGCACCAGATATCTTGACCTTTGATGTTCAGTTCTCTTAGTGATTTTTTCATGATTTCCAATTGCTCCTCAATGCGGTTGTTGACAGGGTGTATTGGATAGTCATCATCCATCTCAACCTGTAGAGATTTCATGAATGCTTATTCATATGATTTGAATGTGTCCAAAATTATATGTCTTCAGATATTCTGTACAAGTCCTGCAAGAAACCATTGAATTAATAATTATTCATCATTGTTATAGTACAATTGGCTCAATAGGTCCTTCCATCACTTTTCATAGTATTGGACAGTTTTTGTGGGTTTCTGAACAGTTGTTTTCAACATTTTTGCCGCAAGATGCTTTGCATCTGGTGTTTTGAAGAAGGATAGGAATTGTTGCTTAATTTCTTCCTTGGTCACAATAGGTGTCTTCTCGGTATATGTCATATACCAAGTTAGTGCCCTCTTCTGTAAGGCACTAGAGAACTGTGCCATCTGTCTGTCTTCACTAGTTACAGTGTTATCCTCCCATGTTGATTCATAGATGAACCCGTGTCATCTGGGAATCTCATCACCCTCATAGAGGGGGATGTGTGTTGCACTGTGCCCCATGTTGTCAGCGTCAACGTCTCCTTCAGGTAGTGGTGGTGGGTAATTTTTCATGGCTCTGTGTTGGTCACAACTAGTTTCGACGAAACTCTCATTCCTGTCCAAAGTTTAATTTTTTGGCTCCTCCTCGACAAGTAGTCAATTCAATTCGACTTCTTCTGTCGAAGTCCTAGCTAATTGCTCTAGCTCAGATATTCTCATTTTTGGATCCAACTGTTATGTGTTTCCTAAAGCTGTTTCTGGTAGGGGGGGTGCTCCTTCATTGCTTGGGTAGAGTAGGTTGATACTTCAGTTGGAAGGGTACATTTGGAATGTGACCCAGTTTGCTTCCTCAGGTCGACGAATTACCATATGATCGACATCATTTCCTTCACCCTCTAGTCGACTCCATACGTCAAACTCACCAGCTCGTAGCCTTAGGTCCTTCGACAATGGTCTGCACTTGGGCACTCAGGTTCAGATTAACTGGAGATAGAGGTATTACCTCTTGGGGTATCTCAATATGGAGAGCTTCACGCTGCTCTATCCAAAGATCTTCTTCCATTGGTGACACTTCTTCTTCATCTACGCCATCTTCCTGTCGGTCATGAACCGACTCTGGCGGATGTCTTTCATGTTCGGTCACCCTGGTATTCATTCTTCTCTGTAGCGCAATGGCCTACTCTCTTCATTCCTCCCTTCTCTCTTCTTCCTCTTATCTCTCTCTATTTTCTGCAAATAAGGAGTGCTTTTGTGAGTCACCATTCGAATTATTTCTTTCTTGGCCCAACTGTTCATTGCTGGTGGTTCCTTTTAAATTCGACTAGAATCCTTCTACTCCACCCTGACACATGACCAACTACCCCCCCATATCCTACCCGATTATTTAGTAAGCCCAAAAAGTTTGTCTATTTTCCTAATAAGTACTCCCACTCCCTTTCGGCAATGAACTTCTCCCACGCTTTCTGCTTCTCTGCTCAGTTTGTATTCAGTGGCGGTTTGATCAATGATGGATGATGTTTGACAATATGCCCTACTCCTCTGTTGATTAGGAATCTAAAGAAAAGGGTCGGCATTGAGAAAAGGAACTACTTAGTGAAATCATTATAGAATCTCGCTTCGATATTCTCGATAGAGACTCTTTCTTCCACAACGCGGTCTGTTCAGAACTCGTCTGCAATTTTTTCAAATCACTCCTACAGATTCGTTCGTCCTCCTCTTATCAGTTTCTGGAGTAACTCTTGTTCCTTAATGTCTACTGGATTTTTCATCCAGTAATTTCTTCAGAAACCGAGGCACCGATTCTACAAACTTTTCATGCATTTTTGTGAAGAATTTCTCCTTCACCTGAGCAATAGTCATCTTGTTTCTCTGAGCGTAGTTATACAAATATTTTGCAATATTATGCTCCCACCAGTCCTTAATCTCTTGCTTTGAGATCATCTTCTAATGGTCATTTCATCCTTACGTGTACTACTAGAAACGGAACCAATGTTGTTATCACTCACTTCACTAAGTTACCAATAATACACAAAGAACCATATAATCATAACAGAGACAAGAGACAAGGATAGTGTATTGAATAACAACTTTATATTATACAAAACACATATGGACTCATACAAACATCAAACCGAACCAAGTTCATATATGGCTCAACAACCTATTATATATGATTAGAAAACAATTATGAATAACTACTTGTCGTTTCACTCAACTGACATGACCTACAGAGGCCGACCTAATCTCTAATTAGTCAGCTAACTAGTCTGGTCGGTTCACTGACTAGCTCTTCCAACAGTCCTCCATATTTTCATAGGGTTGCATCAAGCGACTAGGGATTTTAATGGAATTCCATGTGCAAGCTACCATCATGGGCTTCAAGCTTGTCACTAAATGGACCATCATCAAGCTAATATGTGTGTGGGTGCCTTAACCACATTAAGTGCAAGCAATGGGCATCAAGCTCTTCATAAGGTTCCATGACTTCACTAAGTCACTAAAGACCACATCATCATGCCATCTTACCATGTCAAGTGAAAGTAGTGGTCTCCAAGAACCTTGCAAGGGTACTTGGGTCTTCATCATGGGTTCCATGGAATTCTTCATCATACCATGGGTTCCATAGCATGTCAAGGACCATACAATGTCATTGTCATCATATAAGAGCTTCAGGACCCTAATAAGTGTTGCAAGGTCATAAAACCACTAAGTGTGGGTTCAAGGACTTCATCAAGGTTTCTTCAATAAGCAATAGGCTTCATAGGCTTCTTCAACCACCTCAACCACACTATGAGACCCTCAAGGGTCAAGATCCATCATGACATCATCCGTCAGGTAGCTAGGTCTTCTCATTGGGTACTATGATACCATCAGAGCATGAATGACCATAGAATGAGTCATTAATGATTCTCCAACCCATCTAGGGGTTATTCATCGTCCATCAAGGCTTGAGGAACATCTCCAAAGTCTTCAACACCATCAGCATGGTCTTCAACATCTTCAACAAGGTGGTGGATCCAAGATCCATCCTTATGGGTACAAGGACCTTGCCAACTAGGTACATGGTGATTCAAGGAAAAAACCCACTCTGTAAGGGGTTCAGGGATCAAAACCACTTTGTAAGGGGTCCAAGGCACTGGAAGTGGGACTTGGTGGTATCAATGACAATCTGTGGGGACACTGCAAGTCCATGTTGGCATCATTGACAATTTCATCAACATCCCCAAGGGATTTAGCATAATATACAAGATCTGCAACATCATTAGAAGGGTCTGCAACATCGTCAACAAGGTGGTCACTCCAAGATCCAAATTAGTTTTTGATTGGATGACCCTGAAACCTAGGGTGAACCCAAAACAAGTTAGAGTACTATTAGGAAATATGAGATATTATATAAAATTCAGTCGTCATTACTCAAATATGACATTGGAAGAGATATTGAAAGAAGACAAATAATACGACTGGACTGAGGACTACGATGCTTCCTTCGACACGTTGAAGAAAAAATTAGTCGAAGAACCCATTATCAAATTCCCAAACTGGGCAGTTAAATTTCACGTCCACATTGATGGATTAGGCATAGCAATAGGTGCCATATTGACACAACTTGGAGACAACGGGATGGACTATCCAATTGTGTATAGCAGTAAAAAACTAAACAAGGCAGAACATAACTATTTAAGGACATAAACAGAGGCATTAGAAATTGTATTCGCACTACAAAAATATCAACATTACCTATTAGCTAATCATTTTCATATTTTACACTGATCACCAAGCTTTAAAATACTTGGTAAACAAACCCTTACATCATGGAAGACTATGTCATTGGTTGTTACTATTCCAAGAATTTGAGTTCGAAGTAGTAGTTCAACTAGGGAAGCTAAATTTCGGACCCAACCACTTGTCAAGAATCAACACGGGGGAGAGACTGACATAAGTTGAAGATGATCTCTCGGACACACATTTATTTCGAATAGAAGTTGTACTGAAAAAAACTAGAAGAATTAGCTCAATTTTTAGAGAATGGTCAGGCACCTGAAAGTATGAGCACTAGAAAGAAACAAATTTTAGCAAAGAAGGCCGCACCATACACTCTAATTAACAGATTCCTATATAAAATGGGCTTGGATGAAGTACTCCGTCAGTGTGTCTTAGAGCAGGAAAGAGAAAACATAATGCATGAAGTGCACTATGGACCAGCTGGAGGAAATTTTCAGTCAGACACAACTGCCAAAAATATCCAATAGTCGGGACTATGGTGGCCGAAATTACACAAGGATTGTTGAAAGTTTGTTAGTAAATATGATCACTATCAACGTTTAGGTCGACCTTTACCTAGTACAGAGATGCCTTTAATATCGGTAAACCCAAGTATAACATTTGAAATTTGGGCTATTGACTTTATTGGACCATTTCCAGTCCTAGCAAGAAGGACAAACACACGATATATCATAACAACAGTGGAATATGTTACTAAATGGGCAGATGCAGAACCTGTTGAAACCTACTCTAGTGAAGTGGCTTCCAAATTCATATATGAAAATATAATTACTATATTTGGTTGTCCATTGACCTTAATCAACGACCAAGGATCACATTTTATTAATAGAACTATTACGACATTGAAAGAACAATTCAAGATCGACCACAGACAAAGCACATCTTATCACCCTTAGGATAATGGGGCAATAGAAGCATTTAATAAAACCCTAACAAGAGGCGTAACAGAAATATGTAACACTATTAAAGATGATTGGGATGAAAAAATTCCTACTGTCCTATGGTCTTATCAAACAACATATAAATGATCCATTGACCAAACACCATTTCGAGTAGTCTATGGCCAAGAAGTAGTCGCCCCCCTACACTTCCGACAACAGACACCAGTAATAGCCAACATATTACATATTAATGTCGAGGAAGCAAAGAAGGGCCGACTAATGCAATTAGCTAAGCTAGAGGAAGACCGAATTATGGCTATACAACATCAAGAAATTAAAAAACAACAACAAAAATCATGGCATGACCGAAACATTAGAAAAAAAGTTGTCGGTTGGAAATCTTGCATTGCTGTATAATAGTCGGGTGAAAGGAAAACCAAAGAAACTACATACAGAGTGGATGGGACCCTATATCGTTGAGGAAATCAATGCCAATAGATCAATCCGACTAAGAATGTTACAAGGTAGATTATTCCGAAAACTGGTAAATAGTGCCCGACTAAAGCGGTATCAAAACTAAAAAATCTAAAAAAATAAAAAAGAGAAATGGTTTCATAATGGTTAAAAAAATCTATAAAAACCAGAAAAACCTAAAACTAACAAAAAGAATCAAAGAAGAACAAAATGATAGGAAATATAGAGAGATGTAACATAATGCAATTCGACAATAATCGACATTTCCATCATCGACATACTGCATACTGACCATACAATCGACATCAACAAGAGGATCAAAAGGTCCAATCAATCCATCATGAATACGGTCAGAAGGAGCACCAAAACCAGAGCGCATTAAAAGATCCTTCAATAGAGCGTCCTTTACCATCAAATCCGCCATTAATAGCTCCATAGACAAGATCTCCATCCGGTCCACCTATAAATACTACGTCAGACAAAGATTTCATACCACTTTACGAAGACCTATAGAGATAGATTTACCAGACCTTCGAGAGCAAATTACCCACGAAGAAAGTCATGCTAGAAACCGACAAGATGGATCCTAAGCAAACTAGAGCCATGACAACCAAAGCAAAAGAGTTGGAATCTGCTATAACTCCATTAGTGAAACTATTGGAAAATATAAAAATGGAAAAAATACAAGAAACTTCATGGGTGCAAATCTGGGCAGATATCAAAAAATGGGCCTATGAGAAGACAAAAATGACAAAGGAAGGGTTGAAAATATACCATAGCACTATCATGAACTATATGAATGCACCCCTCATGGTGAGTTTTAGAGGGACAAAAGAAAATTTTTCAAAAATCATCATTAGTCCTTACCACAAGGGAAAGTTTTACTTCGACAAACCCGTGGAGATATCTGGTGAAACTATTTACAAATTTACTGGGATTTCCAACAAAGGAGACCGTGTTCCTGTAGGTATCAAAGAAGGGTTGGTTGAAATACTAACAGGAACGTCTATAGGAAACAACTCCAAAGGGTTAATTATCGGACAAATCCAAGCTTCCACACCCAAAATTGTGGCCAAAATCGTGTCTACAGGCCTGAATGTCATGGGACAAGGATGCGATTTGAAACTCGACTTGTTGGAAGATGTTGACTGTATATTGGAATCACGGAAAATTTACTGCTGGGATCAATACGTAGCCAACATGATCAAATCCATTTGTGAAAAATTCCAGGAAACATGTGCAATAATCAGATTTTCGTCACTAATAATATGGATAGGCATGTACCACTTATGTCCAGTTGGACATCCATAGTTCCTAGAACCGACCAGATTTCATATGTGGCGCTTCAAGTAATTTTCAATGGCTGGAACTCTACAGGAACTGGAAGAAGCCAAAGTGTTCTTAGAAAATTGGTCTCAAAATCTAAAAATCCAAACAGCTAGATGGAGGGTACCTCAAAACATCCAAAGATGTCTGCCCCCAACAACACATATCCAACTGGAACTCGACCATACTGATGTCTGGCATTGACAAGGTTCCACAGCAAAAGCGAAACCCCTCGACTACTATCCAACAGTCGAGGATATTTTCATAGAGTTATCCAGATAGTCTAAAACCAAAATAGCCATACCGATGGGTGCAAAAGAGATTAACCAACCTATTGTGGAACCATTGACCAACCAAGAGAAGGAAGAATACTATGAAGTTCACCTTCATATTAGTACCTTCACTTATAAAGACAACCCGACAGAAGAGAAAAAACCTCTTCATATTGTAAATGTATCTATTGAACAACAAGCCATTGTACCGATAGAACATAACACTATTGTCCCGACTCAACAGTAGGAGGAGGAGGGAGGAGAACATATAGACGAGGAAACTCAATCTGACAGACCTGAGTATGCTATGACAAAGGAGAATTTGAAAAGAATAGCTCAGGAGATATCAACATCAACAAAAAAGAAAGGGAGTCAGGAACAAGGAAAGGGGAAGCACAAACTCATCCTTTCGGAGGATCCAAAAGATGAAGAAGAATTACTTGCTACTGTTACTGACATTTTGGAGGACGCCTCACTGAACAAAGTATCCGTTGAAACATAGTTCAAATAATTCATCGAATCAGTAACAAAGCAAGGTAGACCTAAAAAGGTAAGAGTTGCTACCCCTCCTGAGAGAAGTCCTATTGATTTGACACCAGATTTCCCATGACCATCTCCAACCAGAATAACACCAGACTCAATTGTCGCCATATCACCAAACTCCTACAAAGATATAATCCCTCGAACCCTTAAAGAAAAAATTGATAAAGATGTTGAAATTTAGAAATTTATCAACAACCTGCCACATCTATTTTGTAATGCCTAAAAAATCAACACCACGCATAAAATCATAGAGTCGAGCTCTACCTGAGGAAGTCTCACCCCACAAACCGATAAATTTTCGCCACAGCCAAGAGTTGTGGGACTTATCAGATCCTCATTTATCTGAAATTCTGATAAAACATCCAGAGTTGTCACAGCCCCAGTCTAATCATTTACACCATCCATACCAGACCCTCTAGTTAATGAGGCAGATGAGGGAACACTTGTTCTTGAGGGAAATGATCAAGTAGCACTAGACCAAGAAATCACCAACCTCATGGACTCCAAAGAAACCGACAACCCTGTCGACTTGCAACCGAAAGTCAAAAACCCCATGCTGACAAGTAAGTTTCCGACCACTCCATTAAACCCAGATCATTTGCCGTCACCATCACCACTACCAATGCCAGAGTCCCCTCATAATCCAGAGCCACCATATTCACCACCACTGGATCCACAAACAACTACAAGGCCCACCCATGAAATTCAGCTAGTTAACTCGGCCACAATAGAAGTTCAGTCGACTAAAAATCTGCCAACTAAAGAGCACCAAATAGAGCAGTAGCAACCAAAATTAGCACCATCAAGGCTAGTAGTGGTCCATCACTTTAAAAACACAAAAGAAAAAGAAAAGAGAAAAAGAAAAGCGAACAACAACAGACACAAAAGGTACTGACAATTATCCACCTTCATCAGCTAGGATCGACTACTGCAGTCGACACGCCAATAATTAGAGATGGGTAACTAGACCAACTATTAGGAGCACTCACTAAAGAAACTGCAATAAGAAATCAAAACAGAAAGGAACAAATAGAGAAACTTAAAGCGGAACAAGTCGAATTCCTGACCAAATGCAAGAATTTAACACAAACAATTTTACTAGAAACAACAGAGACTGACACCGAAAAACCATTAGAAAGATCTTACCAGCTATTGGAAAGTGTCGTGTCGAAACTTCAGACGCAATTACAGGCCAAGAAAGATGAGAAAAAAGAAGAGAATTTTGCGCTACTGAGAAATCAGTACACAACATTTTCAGAAGCCCACAAGGTACTGCAGGAACATTTGGAGGAGTCTGCGACCATAGAAGAAGTACTATGCAATTGGTATACTTACTATGGCTAGGTATTCCAATAGGATCAAGAGACTCCTGAACACATTAAATCATTAGAAAATAAACAAGGTTTGGAAGAAACAATGAGGAGCACAGTACAAGATGAGATTGTACTGGAGGCAACAAAACTCAGAAAATTGGAAAAACAAGCACATCAATGGATGAATCGGGAACTACCCAGCCTCGACACACTCAACAAAATTTGTCCACGAATGAAAATATTGCTCGACACAACAAAAGAAAAAACTCAGCTGTTGGGGATTGACATGATCAATATCACAGACCTACCAATACAAGAGAAGATGTCGATTTTGTCAAGCATTACAACCTTGACCATTGACATTCAGAATGCCCTTCGCAATTGGACAAAATTTTAGCACCAACTAGCCATTACAACAAAATCCATTGTCAAGATATGTGTACAGAAAAGACCATCCATTTGACTGCACAACCCATGAAGACAGAGAAATTGGGAAAAACTACTTCGGATGATTTTTTTACCTCCCCTATTTCTTCGGGATGAAGAAAGATTTTGTTCCTGGGGGAGATGTTGGAGGAGATAGTTGGTGAGCCGATTAGACTAGTTAGCCGACTAATTAGAGATTAGGTCGGCCTCCATAGGTCATGTCGGTTGAATGCATCGACAAGTAGTTATTCATAACTGTTTTGTAATCATATATAATAGGCTGTTGAGCCAGATACAAACTTGGTTCGGTTTGATGTTTGTATGCACCCATATGTGTTTTGTGTAATATAAAGCTGTTATTCAATCTACTATCCTTGTCTCTTGTCTCTGTTATGATTATATGATTCTTTATGTGTATTATTGGTAACTTAGTGATCTGAGTGATTACAACAAGGACACACTCCCATGAATTTTAAATGATGTGGTTGACTTTGAAGAATGTTTTAAAAGAAAAATAATAAAAATACATAATTTTGATCATTGAGGTGGTCATAAAATAATAAAAATACATAAGGTTGACCATTGAGGTTGTAAGAAAAATAATAAAAATACATAAGGTTGACCATTGAGGTGGTAAGAAGTTTAAAGTCAAAAATAAAATTCAAATTAATAAAAATTATTACCTTTGAAGACAAGTCAACCAACATGAAGCATGTCCACTTTAATGTGTATATAAACACATCCAAAAATAGTCAATGATGGATGTAGAGAAGTGAATTAATGGATATTGGTCTGAGGTTTTTTTTTTCACAGCAACAGAGGAGCCGTTCGTTTTACAAAGAAAGTTTTGGGCATCTTCACTAAAATTGGCATAACTTTCTCATACAGAATCAAAATTACAAAATTCTTAGCTCGTTGGAAAGCTTGTTATGAGGGATATATGATGACATGATATACATTTTTTTTGTCTACTATTTTTTCATCTTGTGATATTCAGAAAGGTAAGGTTCATTCTTCTGGGTTTCTCTTGTGATGGAACAAGTCTCTCATGAATAGAGTTCATCTTTGATCTTAGTATGTGAGCCTCTATATTGGTATATATATTTGAAGCCATTATGGAGGCTATGGTGATGATTTTGCATACCTTTATGCTATGATATGATACACTTTATGATGATAATGTATGTGATAATTATGTATAATCTATGATGTTGATGCACTCCTAAACAATATGGTGTACATGCATACCATAGTGTGATGATGCTCTCCTATGCTTTATGATGTATATTTGATGATGATGATGCATAAACGGTGCACACTGAGCACGGGGACTTCACTTAGTGAAAATCTCACATAGCACGTGCGATCATGGGATATTAAAGAATACCCTTAATTTCCAGAGATATTGACCCAAACTCTTTTTGTTGAAACCCCCTCCCAATACTTAAAACCTCCTCCCCACCCCTTTTTATACCTCAATCCTTATAAACCACCCTACCCACCCTCACCTTAAACCCCTCATCCCCCCAATACATGCAATATATTGGTTCAATTTTTAATAATTTTAAAACCGTGACACTGAGACGATGATGATGTATATTTGATCATGAAGATCCATACCCTATGATGATGATGCATACCCTATGGAGATGATGCATACCTATGATGATGATGCATGGCGATGCATGCCTTATGTTTAGTGAAAGAAGAGAAGAATTACTTGTTCAGTAATTGTGTATGATGAGGTGTACAATGATGTACATGAGAAGTGTATGGAAATTAAATAAGTTATCATTATATATTGATGACTCAACATATGAAAAACATGAGAGATGAGCAGTAGTGATGAGCAACAGAGATGGGCATCATAGATGAGAAGCAGTGATGAGCAGTAGTGATGAGCAACAGAGATGGGCATCATAGATGAGAAGTAGTGATGAGCAGCAGTGATGAGCAGCAGAGATGAGTAGCAGTGATGAACAACAGTGATGAGCAGTTGGGATGAGAAACAGTGATGAGTATTAGAGATGAGCAGCAGTGACGAGTAACAATGATGAAAAATACAAATGAGTAGTACTGATGAGCGGTAGTGATGAGAAGCAGTGATGGGGAACAAAGATGAGTAGCATTTATGAGAAATAGAGATGAGAAGCAATGATGAGTAGTTGTCACGTCCTCACCTCTCTACCAGAAAGAGGACGTGACTAAGCCACTAGAAACCCGGGAAAACTAGCCCCATTAACATGAAAGAAAATGCATGAAACTTAAAAACATACACAGATGTATAAGATATGAAATTCTACAATGGAAGTATACACATTCAAGCATTCCCATATATGCTGTTCATGTTCATAAAACAAGAAACATTCATCATGTTCAAGAATTTAACACGTTCATGACAATTTACAAAGAAAATACAATTGTAGAGTTAAATACAAGAATACTTATCTTGAGAATAAGCTTCCCCGCAGCTAGCTATGTCGCCGCAACGATCCACCCAACCATAGGCCAATGTGCTCCTTACTCTCTCAGCATCACTGCCACCCCGAGCTAGGCATGATTTCCATAGGGAATTAGGGGACATAGGCTTACACACAACAAGGCCAAACACCTATTGTCTTGATCCAATAACCACATCTAAACATAGTCAGCCCACTAATAGGTGGATTCTTGGACTTAATCAGCCAAGCCAACACAGGAATGCTTTGCATAGCATAATGCAGCTTTAGACCAAAGCATGTATGCATACACAACAAAATACAAAATTATGGGTTGAGGAAAAATAGTTCGACAACAGAATGAATTGCCAAGGTGGGTGAAAAAAACCCACTAACAACAATTTGTATCCTAGGGACGTTTTGTCCCTCACGTGGCCAAAAACAAATTCAACATCATGCAAGAGAACGTGGTCTCTCCTCCAAATCACTGGGAAACACAAAAATAATTTTCAGCTTGGAAAACAGTGGAGAAATGCAACAAAAACCCTTGGGGAAGAAACCCAACCACAAGATCATCACAAAAATGAAATTCTCAGCCTCAAGAAAAATGAAGAATGACTGCCCACATGAAGGAAAATATACACAACAAATCCAAAATGAATTTCACACACAGAAAACTTCCCGCCATTTGAGAGAGCCCCAACATGGATGATTGATGATGAGGGAAACGTCTGGGATCCCAAAATCGTGAATGAGGACCCATAGTAGGAAAAATCTTGAAGGTAAAACAACTCCCAAGCTTCACTACATGAGGAAAATGGAGAACGTGGATGTATGACCAAATGGGCATGCATTTTGGGTGTTAACTTACTCCAAAAGTCAAAAACGTTTTTCCCCCAAAATGGGTTTTTCCCAAATTCGAATTTCCTTGCCCATACTCTTCCCATCCCCATGCAATAAATACTTCAACCAATTTTCGACAGAATTAAATGATTGGGTGAATGAGACAAGGAAGGTAGTTGACTGTTTGATGGGTTCTTTTATTGACATTTGGCTTTTCCCCATTGGCGCCAAAGGTTAAATGTGCCCCCCCCCCCACCCCCCCATTATCCTTAAGAAATCATTCCCCCATATCTTTTAATGTTGCATTGACATAGCTAGTTGTGGGTCTTTAATTAAATTGCACATTTACATGATGTCCAAAATTATAATGTGCCGGTTAGCACAAAATACCATCGACATTGATTTTAATCCCCGAAACATAAAACAATAAATCAATGGTGGGGATTTTTCCTTTATCTCCACACCGTGATTAATTACAATATTTATATCATATATACTTAATGCAAATGGGGTCGAAACCGGGGTGTTACATTCCCCTCCCCCTTCAACAACACTGTCCTCAGTGCTCATCAAAACTGAACAAAAATGCTACCCTGACACTACCTCAGTGCTTTGCAAAATTAAACAAAAATGGATGTGCCAATCGTATGGAATATTCCAAGTCCCATGTAGCCTCATCGGGATTGTGATGCTCAGGTTGCATTTTTAGTTATCCAATGGTACAATTTGGAACTCCTCCTTGGTCCCAATACGCGGTTGTCTTGCATATGGACTCCTCCAAGTCCTTGATTACATGCATCAGTACACACCATCGAATCTTGTTCCGGTCCTAGAGAATCCTTCTCCACAACTTGGAACATCTCCAATATATTTGGAAATCCAACAATACCTATGCTCAATCCCCAAGCAATGAGTCAATTCCACGCTAAAGTTTACAGGATTTTTTAAAAATCATAGATGAATCACATGCACATGTATATCAACATAAAATCAGCAAGAAGTTTCCAAATGAACCAAATACTTATCTTGCATAGGTATCTTCTTTTGGTTCCACAGGTGTACGACTGGGCTTAATACAACCATGGAACTCACGGACCTGCCCCACCTCACACCTGGGTGTACATTAAAGGATAGCTGAATTTCTGCAAGCCTCGGATCACCCGAAAATATCTTTCAATCGAGATTTGACAGCTCTGGTTCAGAGTATAAAAATCCTTCTAGGTTCTCACAAGCTCGGCGCCTCCTTTCTGGACACCACAACAATTAATTCCCATGTCAGTTTCATTCATATAAGGTGCAATCTATAACAATATTTTCAAACCATGGCTACATCATATGCTCATGTATATTTACAGGAAAAAAAAACAACAACAGTTTGATAAGTAAACCAAATACTTATCTGTATAACATATCTCAACCGAGATCGGTAGCCCTGCATTAGAGCCCAACACCTCTCTGGGTGCTTAATGAAATCTCTGCTTAAGGATCAACGCTTCCTCTCAGTGCTTACCAACGCTATGGCATTATCTGTGTAGCATCTCTCGACCGAGATTGGGTAGCTCTGCTCCAGATCCTAACACCTATTTTGGTGATTAACGAAAGATTTGGCTTAAGAGACTAACACCTGCTCTAGTGCTCGCCAAGATCAGGGACTTCCTTTCTAGATAGAAAAATGAATCAATTCACTGGTCATATTCGTTTTTATAAGATGCAACCTTTAACAATATTTTTCGAAAATATAGACCGCATCATATGCGTACGAATAATCACAGAAATCAACAATGATTTGCCAAGTAATTCAAATACTTAGTTGTGTAGAATCTCTCAACCGAGATCTAGTTAGCTCCACTTCAGAGCCTAACACCTCCTTGGGTGCTTAATGAAATCTCTTGGCTTAAGGGCCTATCACCTCCTCCAAGTGCTTACCAATGTTTAGGTGCTTCCTTTCTAGGAACCATAACAGATTAATTCACATGTCATATTCATTTTCATAGGATTTATTTCTTAAGAAGATTTTTTAAATCTTAACTAAATCATTATGTACATGTGTAATTACAGATAATCAACTAGGATTTTCCAAGTAATCCAATACTTATCTGTGTAGCATCTCTCAACCAAGGTCTGATGATCCCTGCTTCAGATCCCAACACCTTCTTGGGTGCTTAATGATAGCTCTGGCTTAAGGGCCCAACACCTCCTCCAAGTGCTTACCAATTCTCAGGCACTTCCCTTCTAGACATCATAATACCTAGGGGTTATTCTCTTCACGGAGCCCCCACTCTCATGACAGTCCCCTTACGGTGTGAATGTGTGCAGAGATAAGTCTAACCGGATGTCTTACACCCTGGGCGTCCCCAGTGATGCATACCACTGCCTAGTTGGCAAGGGGGGGTGAAGCTATGTACTCTCGTACATCCTTCTAGAGGAGTCATCTTTCTCAAACACATCCTCCTGGGAGCTATGTACTCCAGTGCGGACCACCAACATCTCACCTACGTTACATACACGCATGCAGTTTATATGAGATGCCATTAAAAAAATAATTGCAATTATAGGTTTTCAAACCTATTCCAGGCACATCCCTTTGAGAAGCTATGTATCCAAGTACATCCTTCCAAGGAGCCATGTACAACCAGTACATTTTTTCATCATCTCACCTGTGTTACATATAATCATGTAGTTCATATGAGATGTCATCATAAAAATTTAATCATAGATTTTGAAATCTATTTCATGCTTGGATACATTTCCAATTATCAAATGATTAATAACATTGATATTCAAATCCAAAATTTGAATTCACAATTCTGCTTCTCGCAGAAAATTGGATTTTGTAATCATGAGATCGTCCTGATATTGTTTGGCTTTTGCAAGTGGGGAGTATTCATCCCTAACATACACATGTTGCCCAAAACCTGGACATTCACATACAACATGTCATCTTGAAACAATTTTAGATCAGCCAAACAGTTACTAATATTCGATTAACAACAAAATTCAAAATATGAAGTTCAAAATCTATTCTGTTCAAAAGTTAGATTTCAGTCATGAGATCCTTCTCATAGCACATGTCAGTTTCTTGCCTTGGTTGCAGTGGGTACAACTAGAGTGCTCTACTCCGATCATTCTACCTACAGTCTTTAGGAAAGGCCATTTCCTGATAAAACTAAAAGTTCATGTGTAGGATTCCTCAGCCTATACATAGACTCAACTTTACCTGCAAAATATCCTTCCGTGAACCTCCTACAGTATCCTGCAAGTCCCACAAAAGATCGTAGATCTGTTAACTTTCTTGGAGCAAGCCAACTCATCATGGCCTCTATCTTTTCAGGGTCTACATATATTCCTTTATCTGAGATAATGTGACCCAAATGATAAATTCCATATTCTTAGAATTCATAGTTGCTCAACTTTGCATACAACTGATGCTTCTTGAGCAATTTTGAAATCAGCCTAAACTATTCCACATGTTTTTCCTCATCTTTTGAATAAGTAAGAATGTCACCAAGGAATGTGGGAACAAAATTTCCCAAGTACCTGTTGAAAATATTATTCATGAGCATATAAACGTAGCTGGTGCATTTGTGAACCCAAATGGTACCACTACAAACCCATAAGATTCATACCTTGCTTCGAAGGTTTCCTTATGAACATCTTCACCCTTGATCCTTACCTGCTGGTCACTAGACCTTAATTCAATCTTGGAAAACACCTTTGCTCCTCTTATTTGATCAAAGAGGTCATCAATTCTAGGAAAATGATACTTGTCCTTCATTGACTTTGCCCAGCTTCCCATAATCAATACACAACCAGAATGTACTATCTTAATTATTTTTCATAAACAGAAATGGTGTTCCCTCAGGAGAAATACTTGGTTTGAGGTCCTTCTTTTCCAACAACTTGTGTAGTTGCATGTTCAACTCTAGCATTTCTTGTTTGTTAATCCTACAAGATGTCTGGTACAGTGGTGCTGCTCTAGTTACAAGCTCAAAGGTAAAATTAATGTCACTTCTTGGAGGACGCCTTGGAATTTCATCAGGGAGAACATTCCCGAATTCTTGTAGCATACGAAATCCCTCCAACCTAGGAGTATCATACTCTGTTGCCTCCAAAACATGAGCTGCATACACTCTACAAGCTTTGCCATATAACTTCTTTAGCTGCATTGCTGAAGACTTCCTTCCAGAGATCACTTTTGGAATTCCTTTCACAACCATTAGGTTTCCTTCTTCATCCAAGAACTCAAAATTCTTGTTGTAACAATCAAGCTTTGCTCTATGTGTTTCCAACCAGTCCATTCCAATGAGGACATCATATGATCCAAGTTGCAAAACATTCATATCTGCACAGGTGAGTAACCCATCCATGACCAATGGGCATTTCATTACCACCTCACTGACATCCTTCTGGATTCCAGTGGCTAGTTGGACTAACCATGGCCTTCTATGCTTTTATTTCTTCAAAGTGCACATCTCCATAAATCCAGGGGTGATATATTTGTGAGTCAATCCAGGGTCGATCAAAACATAAACCGTTTGATCAAGAATCTCACCCTCAACTTCCACCATAGTTGATTTATGACCTTCCTGGTGGTCTTCTACCATTGCACAATTTTTAGGAATGATACCTGCTTCTTGACCCACCATTTCAGCTTCTTGGGTGCTAGGGACTTGACCCTCATTCCTATTCTCAAGTGGACAATACCTGTGCAAATGGGATCCTTCACATCGCCAACATTTGAGAGGTTCCTTTGGATTTTTCCTCACAACTATGGTCGGATCAATCACATCTTGTGATAGCTTCCTTTGCTGCTTCTAGAGGTGAGAAGGTTTAAAACCTTTCTTCCTTGGGTTAAGCTTATCATTCCTCTCATGGGAACTTCTCCTACTCCTTTCTACCTCTGTTAACTGATGCCCAGAGTTTATTTGCCTTTGGAGATCTGCCGAACTTTGTAGCATGGATATAGTCAACTAGTTTTTCTCTACCAGAGCCTTAACTAACCTCTTATTTTCTTCTTTTCAATATTGAAACTTTTTCGTTAGGCTCCTTATGGTAGCTGCAGCACCTAGGGAACTCTCCCATTCCTACTTCTCAATAGCTTCAGCTCCATGACCTTGGATATTGTAAGCTGGACTTACACACCCTTCCCCATGTGTACAAATCCGGTGCAAATGGGGTCCTCCACATATCCAGCATTGGAGTATTTTTCTTTCCTCTTATGGATCTCTCAGATTCCCCCCCATAGCATCTTTCCCTTGTCCACAGGGATCCTGTGCATCATCCATGTTGTTAATCTTCTTGGTGCTAGCCTTCTTTGACCCTCTTGGTTGGACCAAGATTAAATTTTCAATCTGCACTATGACTCTGCAAAATGTGTTAACAACAACATTTGTTAGTAAGTGTCAGAATTTCAAACAATTACTTACCAATTTCTTCTTGTAGGCATGAACGGTCAATGTGCCTTTTGTCGGGTTGGCTAAGTTTAGCAATTCTGCTAATTAGCACTCCTTCTTGTTGTAGTTTCCTTTCTGCAACAACGACTATCTTAGGGGGACGAAGGGGGTCAAGGGGGCCTGTTCCCTTATGGATTCAAGGGGGATTTCCCCCTTGGTGCATAAACAGGCTGCCATTTTTCATCTTTCTAGCCTTGCAGATCTCACTAAAAAACCCTGCTGAATTCTTTTGTTTCGGCAAAATTTTCAAAATTTTCACTCGCTGCATCGGAAATATTTTTTACTTTCACCAGCTACAGTGGCTTGATCCTCATTTTTCACCTGCCGTAGCGGCTCCTTCCCCAACTTCCATCCACCACTGTAGTAGCTCGATCTTCATTTGTCATCTGCTACCGTCGGCTACAATTTCTTTTTCTAGTCGTTGCCATAGTGGCTCTACTTTCGGTTTCCAGCTGTCGTTGCGGATTGTTCTTCTTTTTGTAGTTGCCACTACATCGACTCTGTTTCCATATTTCTTTTGCCACTGTTATGGCTCAATTTCGCCTTTCACTCGCCATTGCGGCTCGAACATATTTTGTCTGCCACCGCCGCAGCCCAGACTTCTTCTCTCACCGGCTCCTTCAGCGACTCTTACTTCATCTTCCGTCCGCCTCCATTGCGGCTTGTCTCCAACCTTCATAGCCGTCGCATCAGCAAGAAAGGAAACAGCTAGCCGCTGCTGCGGCTCTCTTCCAGTGAAGGCATCGGACATATTAGATGACTTAGCCAAAGTCATTCGATTTCTCCATACTTAGAGAAATTTTCAAAAATTTCTCTGCTGGCCCGAGTTTAATCAGAGGTTACCCCTCCTTTGTTAGTTTATTTTCTTGGTCCATAAAGGCCCACTATTGCAACCTGAGAGCTCTGATACCACAGTCATGTCCTCTCCCCTCTACCAGAGAGAGGACGCGACTAAGCCGCTAGCAACCCAATAAAACTAGCCCCATTAACATGAAAGAAAATGCACAAAACTTAAAAACATACACAGATGTATAAGATATGCAATTCTACAATAGAAGCATACACATACATGCTGTTCATGTTCATGAAACTAGCAACATTCATCATGTTCAAGAATTTAACATGTTCATGACAATTTATAAAGAAAATACAATTGCAAAGTTAAATACAAGGATACTTATCTTGAGAATAAGCTTCCCCTCAAATAGCTATGTCACCACAATGTTACACCCAACCATAGGCCAGTGTGATCCTTACTCTCTCAGCATCACTGCCACCCCCGAGCTGGGCATGATTTCCACAGGGAACTAGGGGACACAGACTTACACACAGCAAGGCCAAACACCTATTGTCAAGCCAATAACCACATCTAAACACAGTTAGCCCACTAACAGGTGGATTCTTGGACTTGCTCAACCAAGCGAACACAGGAATGATCTACACAGCACAATACATCTTTAGACCAAAGCACAGATGCATACACAACAAAATATAAAATGATGGGTGGAGGAAAAATAGTTCGGCAATAGAATGAATTGCCAAGGTGGGTGAAAAAAACCCACTAACAACAATTTGTATCCCAGGGACATTATGTCCCTAACGTGGCAAAAAAAAAATTCAACAACACCCAAGAGAATGTGGCCTCTCCTCCAAATCACTGGGCAACATAAAAATTACTTTTATCTTGGAAAACGGTGGAGAAATGCAACAAAAACAGTTGGGGAAGAAACCCAACCACAAGATCATCACAAAAAGAAAATTTTCAGCCTCAAGAAAAATGAAGAACGACTTCCCACGTGAGGGAAAATATACACAGCAAATCCAAAACAAATTTCACACATAGAAAGCTTCCCGCTGCTTGAGAGATCCCCAATGTGGATCACTAATGATGAGGGAAATGTCCAGGACCCCAAAATCGTGAATGAGAACCCATAGCAGGAAAAATCGTGAAGGTAAAATAGCTTCCAAGCTTCTCTGCGTTAGGAAAATGGAGAAATCAGATGTATGACCAAATGGGCATGCATTTTGGGTGTTAACTTGCCCCAAAAGTCAAAAACATTTTTCCCCCAAAATGGGTTTTTCCAAAATTCGAATTTCCTTGCCCATACTCTTCCTGTCCCCATGCAATAAATACTTCAACCAATTTCTGGAAGAATTAAATGATTGGGTGAATGAGACAAGAAAGGTAGTTGACTGTTTGATGGGTTGTTTTATTGACATTTTGCTTTTCCCCATTAGCCCCAAAGGTTAAATGTCCCCCCTCCATTATCCTTAAGAAATCATTCCCCCATATATTTTAATGTTGCATTGACATAGCTAGTTGTGGGTCTTTAATTAAATTGCACATTTACATGATGTCCAAAATTATAATGTGCCGGTTAGCACAAAATACCATAGGCATTGATTTTAATCCCCGAAACATAAAACGATAAATCAATGGTGGGGATTTTACCTTTATCTCCACACCGTGATTAATTACAATATTTAAATCATATATACTTAATGCAAATGGGGTTAAAACCGAGGTGTTACAGTAGCAGTGATGAGCAACAGAGATGAGCAACTGAGATGAGAAGTTGAGATGAGAAACAATGATGAGAAGCAGAAGCAGTGATGAGAAACAATGATGAGTAACAAAAATGAGAACTAGTGATGAGCAGCAATGATGAGCATCAAAGATGAGCAGCAGTGATGAGAAGATTGACCAATAGAGTGATGAGAAGAGATTGATGTGCAGAGCAGAGGTTGGTTGTGCAACATATCCATATGATTACTTGCAAGAATAATCTTACACTTGAGGATTGGACTCCTCAAACCCTTCTTAGTTGGACCTATGAAAACCAGGTTGGGTCATGCTATGAGAGTTAGTGTTATTTTCATTAGTTGGTGCTGATTGTAATCAAGAAGATTATTGTCTTCCATGTACAATAAATACATATCAAAATTCCATATATTCTTGTGTCCCTTTTGATGTGATGTTTTTCTTATGACTCGTGATGAATTTGATTATGCAATTGATGACATAATGATTGATATGCTCTGATTGACTAAAAGAAGGTAAAATGTTTAAAATTGCTCACACACTAATTCACCCCCCTCTCATTGTGGCCATTATGTCCAACAGGGGATGTTGGAAAATAATTAATGTCCCCTTCTGTGGTCATTTATGCCTTGATGGGGTCATGGTACCCTATGAGAAGGATTTGCAACCCCATAGGAGGTGGCATGATGAATCTTGACCCCTGGAGGTCCTTGTATGTAGTTGGTGTGGTTGAAGAATGCCATGAAGCCTCTTTCCTGATGAAGAAGCCTTTGAAGAAGCCCTTGGACCCACACTTTGTAAATTAATGGTCCTTGTACCCTTGAAGGAGTGGTGATGAAAACACTTAAGATGGTTTGAGAATCCCATGCACATGATGAAGTTATTGAAAGCATTTGAAAAATAATTTGAAGAATCCCTCATACTTGCATGGAGATTATGGTCCTCTTGCATATGGGTCACTTGTGTGTTGATGGGGTATTGAAACCTTTGCTTATGGTGGAATAAATGGCATACAACAAACCCTAATATGTGATGACCATTGAATATGATGGCACCCACATATATGGTGGCATGATAGCACATTTGCTACACCCTNCCCTTGGATGATGATGTGGAGGAAAACCCTACTCTTAAGGATTGGATGTTGATCTTTGAATAAGTCATGGGTTAAAAAAAAAAAAAAAAAAACCTAAAACCATTTCTAAATGATAAGGTTGACTTTGAAGTTTGTACAAAGACACAAAATAATAAATATAATTGGTTGACCTTTTTAAAGTGTTTTTATGACAAAAATACAAAATAATAAAAACCTGCAAGTTTTCCCTAAATTGAGGATGTGGACAACATAAAAAAAGTATGAATTCAAGTCATTCTCACACTCCAAATGACAATCAAACGAAGGTGAAGTGAGCTCACTAGTGGACTGAGGAAAAAGCTCGTTGATTGAGGTGGCAAGTTGGTTGTGGAAATTTCGATGGAGTTGAAAAAGTGCTATGAGATTTTTCGTTGGTTGAGGTTGCCTCAGTGCCAAGGGTTACAATAAAGACATCTTTTATTTTTCTTTGAAGTGTATGGAAGTTCATATTTTGAACAAAATTTACAGTCCAATTGCAAGTTGTTATAGAAGGGTTAAACAATCCAAAATTTTCTTGTACAGTGACCTTTTCTCAGTATATAAACAGTCCTTGAAGTCATCTACATAGTCCCAATTTTTGGGTTTACCATAGTAACGAATTTGAAGGTTTACTCAGCAGTCCTGAATTGTTGATGAAGTCTCGGTGACATCTCTTTGGAGTCTAACCAGCACATGAATGGACCTAATTTTGATTTCTTCTTAAACCACCAAAGTTGACTATTGGAGGGTTTCCACAGTCCTTAAATAGTCCCAAATTTTCATTCAAGTTTGGCTGCTTAAACAATGTGTTGGGTGATGGTTGTTGTTGCATTGGTCTATGATAAAACCAAGCCATATCATCTAGTTTTTCTTCTATAAACAATCTAAAATTTTTCATAGTCATACACATACCGAATTTTATATTCTTGAAAGTATGTTGGGTGATGAATACTGCTCCTATGTTTTCTTCCCACATACACATGTGAGTTCATCTAGAACATACCTATAATGACCAGCTTCTACAACAAACATACATAAGTTTTGACACAAATTGTTTCTAAGGTATGATCAGTATATCATATATGATGCAGACTTATTGAAACTTGATGATGTTGATGATGTATACTCTATACACATGATGATGATACCCTATACACTTGATGCATTCTCCTTTATGATGTACTGTATGATGATGGTGCATGCATACTCCATGCATTCTTGTACTCCATGATGTTGATGATACATTGTACACCATGATGATGCCTTTTACCTTATGAAAGATGTATGATGACATGTGATGAAAAGTATTGTGTAATATGTACAATTGAATAGTGGGTACATTCTTGATGACTGTAATGTGTAAGGAATGATGATGATGTATACATGACACTACATTTTTATGATGTTGTTGATGCATACCTGTTGATACTCTTGATGATGATGTATCCTTGTTGACACTACACTATGATAATGATGATGATGATGCAGACAATGATGATGATATAATGATGATGCAACCCCAATGGTGATGATGCATAGCTGATTGATGATGGTGATGCTTGAATAGATCTCTGATAAGTTCGCATGAACATCATAAGAGCAAACTAGTTGATGGGTATATCTTTGTGATGTCAGATAGGTGAATTGGCATGATCCTTGAGTAGTAGAGCAGATAATGAGAGAAGTTGTTGATGAGATTAGGACCAACGGTGTTGACGAGAATATTGAGCAAGCAAAGAGTGATTAACCAGTAGTGTTGGACCAACATCGTTGATGAAAATATTGACAAGCAAAGAGTGATGAGCAGAGGTTGACCAACAGAGGTTGATGTGTAGAGATACATGAGCATATATTAATGCAAGTTGAGTATTGTTCTTGGGGATTGGAAGCCTCAACCTTTTCTTAGTTGGATCTAAGAAAACCAGGTTGGGTCCTATTACAATATTTGGTTCTCTTTTCATCATTTGGTGCTGATTGTAATCGCGAATATTGAAGTCTTCCATACCATAAATAAAGCTTAAATTACATAGATTCTTGTGTCTCTCTTGATGTGGTTATGTGCTTATGAATCGTGATTAATTTGGCTGATGAATAGGATGATGTAATTGGTAACATAATGCTTGATAAACTCCGATTGACTAATAGTAGTGAAAAAGGTTTAAATTACTCACACTAATTCACCTCCCCTCTTAGTGTGGCCATTATCTCCAGCAATTGGTAGCAGATACGACCTTCATCACAAGCCTTGCAATCTTGAAGGAGATTTGTGGAGACACAATGGAAGAAAAATTAGAGTCATCAATAAATGATGTGTATGTACTTGATGTTACAGACTATTTCAATTGGAGGAGAAAAATAAAGGCATATCTGAAGAAGTTTGGCGTTTGAGAGATTGTGATCAATCCACCCACTCCAACAAATAAGAAGGGAAAGGAAGATGCAAAAAAAGAAGAAAATAAGGACAATGCTACAACTTTGAAGTTCCTCATGGATGGACTTCCCAGCTTAGTGAAAGAAAGTGTAGGGGAGTACACTTCAACTAAATACTTATGGTTCAAGTTGGAAAGAGAGTATCAAAAGGGAATATCATACATTGAAAAGACAGACCAGGAATAAGAAGTCAAACCCTCGAAAGAGGTCAATCAAGAAGAAGAAAAACAATAAGTGGAATCTAGTAAAGGTATGGATTCTTTTAATTGTAATGAAAGAATGTGTGATTAAATTGAGAAGGTTCTTACAGAAGATGAGGAATATCTCTCAAAGGATGCACATGAGATACATCTCACTTTGATAAATATTGATCTCAGAGCAAACTGGGTCTTGAACACAGAAAATCTTAACCATAGTGAATTCACAAGGTTCAACAAGAGAATCTTGGATTCTTTGAATGGATATCAACAGACGACAATGACAATGAGAGAATTGCTTGTGAAGCTCAAACACAAGGATAAAGAGTTGCAGGATCAATTGGAAGACATGGATGCTAAAGTTGAACGACTAAGGACTAAATTGATCAGTCAAAAGGAAGAACAAGCAGATCCCGATGAAGAATCAAAAGCCTGCTTAAAGAAACTAGAAAGGCCAATCATGATTTGAACTCAACTGGAGGAAGCCAAGATGATAGAATAAATCTTGAAGAATCAGTTGGAAGAAAAGGAGTGGAAAATCCAAAAGTTGGAGATGGAGGTAGTTGGCCTCAAGAGAAAGATTAAAAGATGGATTCCTTTGTCAAGTTCAAGGACAATTCAATTGTCTTAGATAAAATCTTGTATTGCTAGAGATCTCCACTTGAAATGTATGTTCTTGGTTACAAGAGGGAGGGATAAAAATATGAATATGGTACTTGGTCTCCCAAGACTCTAGAAGTAGGTCGATCAACGTCCAAATATGCTCTGCATGCACCTGCACATGAAAACAAAGACCTTGTAAGTTCAATAATTCATTAAGGAGTTAGGCCTATTCCTCAAAGGAAACCTAGAAAAGAAACAACTCCAAGACCCAGGTATGAAAATGGTTTTAATGGTTATTGTTACTCTTGTTCTAAGTTTAGTCATAAGGCCATGGTTTGTATACTCTACGGAAGAAGAAGTGGTGGAAGTCCGAATGACTCAGTTAGATGTTGGACATGTAATCAAGCTAGACATATTGTTGCCACCTATCACACATTGAGATGATACACCTATAGTGGATTTGGTCACAAATCCCAAGAATGTGAAAGTCAAAGAAATAAACCGAAAATGATTCCTTCATACACATAAACAAGAAGAACCTACGAACCTTGGAGGGAGACTAATGCAGGAAGATTTGAATATTAGAAGACAAAGTCCTACAGTAAGAGACACTCTCAAGTATGGAGGAATGAATTTGATCAAAGAAGTATTATAAGCTCCAACAACTCAGTCATGTGTTTGACATGCAACCATGTTGGTCACATTGCTACATATTGTCGTACGATGAGATGTTATGGTTGCAGTGGATTTGGGAACAAAGATCAATATTTTTGGAGTACATGGAAACTGTTAACACTCCGTTTGAAACAGTCGATTTAGAGGCTCGATAGAGTTCAAGGAGGGTTCCATTCCTTTAAAACATTATGTGAACACCCTTTAGGTTATCAAAGGCACATGGTCCACATTTTAGAACCGTCAGACGATGAAGAGAGATCAATCTACGGTGATAGACTCTCCCGAAGGTAAAAGCTCATGGCAGCAGGGGCGATAGAGATAGGCGTCATAACCCAGTGATCCAGGATCACAAGGAAGAAGAGCAATGATAGATCGTAAGTTTTGGCCCAAGACGCATGAGAACGGTCAAAGTTTGGCTTTAGTTGAGTTTGTTAAAGCAGGCAAACATATGGAAGGCTAAGATCAAGAAAAAGTCTGATCAATGGCCCAAAATAGTTTCATTGAGCAAACATGCTCGATGGAAGGAGATTTTTGAAATTGCAAAATGGTTAAAATCCAGAAAATTTCGAAGGTAGAGATGAAATCAGAAGTAGATCTACGGTCCCAACCAATTTCGCAAATCAAACTTGTGCAGATAAAGTCACGATTTCAAATCGCGAAAAGTGGTACCAGCCGTGAATATCGACGGTCACGACAAAGAAGGGAAGGGATCTATGGTTGAGGTTATTTTCACAATCCAAACTAGAACAGACAGTGTCATGATCTCGGATTATAAAGAGGTGGTAGGACCCACTCGGGTCGATGGTTGCATGAAGGGGTCGATACCGATAGATGGGTAAGAATACGTCATGATCCAAAGATGCCTGTTGTATCAAGAAAGGAGAAATTGGTGGCAGAAGTGAAGAAAGGTGGATGGTGGATGTGAAAGGTTCCCCCCAAATCGAAGGGCTAAGAAGGCCTCCAAGCTGCAAGTGTCACATCCAGTGCGGAGATGACAGGGGAAGGGACGTTCATATGTGTAATTCGCCTCCTAGTGGGCGGGCTGACATCCCCAAACACCGTCTTCGATAAACCTAAGGCAAAGGTCCCGTCCAATGACGCTAACTTCCTCGACTCCACAGGTCAGGCACGTGGTTCGTGTGGAAAAAATATTAGCGAAACAGGAAGTGTAGGTTTTGAAATGAAGAATCAAACATCTACACAAAGTTAAGAAAATCCACGAACTAAATCCGCTCAATGCCACTGTCACAGTGAATGAAAGGGCAAGAAAGGTCAAATCCACAGTCCTTGAAACCAGCTTGGCAGCCACATGGGAATTGCTTAGAATCTTATCCATATCAGATAATATAATTGAACATTAGAAGGAAATATCCCCACCCTGGCGTCACACATGCTACTGTCATGTCGACCGATATTCAAGATTATGGCCATCTCCAGGTCGTCTCGGCTTTCCCTACATAGCTCCATCTTATGAAGTTGTCAAGGTATGGAAATGTACAGGTGGTGAGAGGTAAAAGTTGGACCCTGAGAAGTGTTGAGTCCCTTCGTAGACAGCCATGGCTGTGTGGTTTGAGAAGTTAGTTCGACAAGGGGTATTGATGGTTGGCGAACATGAAATTATGTTTCTTCGTCATCCTGGTTATCTGCACCAGGAAATCGTCAACCACTGGGGCATAGATGTTAAACACCTAAGGAGTTTCAACTGTTTCAACACATCCATACCCTCAGATGCATGGTGCATGGGTTTTTACATCCCGAGGACATTTCTCTGATGCCTCGAGTGGCTGTCATGACCTCCGAAGTCCCAACTCACAATGGTGGCAGAGTTGTTGGAGCAAAGGCTCAGTCTGGGATAGTGGAGGTCCGAAGCCTTCATCACCACCCTTATGATATCCACTTAACAACCTTTCCAGGGATGATGAGGATGTCAAACACACACCCAACTCTATGGCCTGTGTTAAAACCCTCCTCATAGGAAGGAGAGAACAGTACAAGGATGACAAGTCTCTTAAGACGTTTATCATCATGAAGTGCATGGCCACCCTTTTTCCAGTTCCCTCCTATAACCATGTTACCAGACGAAGGAAGGGCTGGGAAAATGTCAGGAACCAGGGCGCAAACCTTCTTGTCAGCCTTTGAGCAACGAGGTCTAAAAGAAACAGGCCAGTCAGAGGAGGCAGAAAAGCATGTCCAAAACGGCCTGAGTTGGTAACTGACCATCAAAAGGTAGCGTAAAGATCACTTTCACATACCAGGATAAAGAAAACCCTATGCTGTTAGTCCACGTGCTACAAATCCATAATGTTTATTATATTTGTAAATCATGGCAATAGTTCCACACTCTATACTGTTAACGCATGATTGTGACTGAAAACAGTTTCTCAAGTTTGTTTTGGAGAATAATCTCGGCATTGAAGTATTATAAATGCAATCTCGATAGGGGGAAAAAGAGTTAGCTGGAGGGCTGGGAAACCTTCAGGGGATAAGGTTCTCTATTGTAAAATAAGATCTGGTGCCTGTGTTATGAATAAAATTGCAGAGGAAGAGTTGTTTCTTAAGATGGAGATTCATGTGTCATTGCTTCTTTCAATATGTATTTTCTTTACGTGAAATGTACATCCCGTCTTCATTCCAGTTTGTTGATTTCTTTCATGTCTGTAACTGAGTGTATAATAGTTTGGAATTCATACATGCTATGCTCTGCCTGTTGTTTAAGACATTTATCAAGTTTTATTCTAAAGTCGTGTGGAATTCATCTTACTGGTGCTCCACGTGATGGGCCGTTCTCTCTCGTCCCCTAACCACCCGCTAAATATCTCCTGATTGTGAGATCGATGACTATCTTGCCTCTGTTTGCAACTCCATGCCATTCTTTTCGTCCTGTAAATGTTCCCTACTTGGGTTTTCGACTCCATTTCCAATGGTCCCTTTCCCTGATAATCCCACTTGCATCTCACATTAATATACTTTGTCCCATTTTTGGAGTCTAGCCTCATGACCATCCTTGATTGAATATCTTACGTGGAATAAATCTGAAGAGAAGGGAGAGATCCCTCTCTGACTACATAAGGCCGGAGGCGTGGTCTAAAGCGGTTCTACTGTTACCCAGGAGCGGGCCTTCCTTCAGCCTTCGGGCTCAATCCCAGTGCTAACAAACTGGCGTTGTTGCTGGGGAACAAGGTTGAAGATCATCCCTGGGAAAAACAACATGGTTTTAGAACTGGTTGTTGATGGTGAACAATGATCAGACATTAAGAAGGTTGAGCACTTTTCACTTGGCGACTCCACTCTTGAAGGGTTTAGACTTGAACGAATCTGCTGGTGGTACGACCCAGAAATCGAATGGTCAGAAAAAAGACGGGCATGCTCTGTCCAAAAAAATGAACCCCTTGTAAGGCTCGAGAATGCATGGTGAAAGGTTAAGATGCTCGAGTCTATGCTTCTTTCAAGAAGCTTTGTGTTATCTTGTAGGTCTGTTCTTATCCCTCCCTAGATTTATCAAAATAGCCTTCTATGGTTCATTTCATTCTGAACAGAGCTATGAATATATTCCTGTTTATCCTTCTTTATGAATTGAAAGCGTTGTGTCATCTTGTACATCTGGTTTCGACCTAGATTTTTCTCCAGAGGCCCATGACATCAAAGGTCGCCCCTGTGAAATTCATGAAACCTTGGATGATAGCGTAATTATTGCGCCTAACCTGGTCTCTCCCATTTCTCCAAGCCGGTACAAGTTGCTACAACTGCCTCCCATCCTCCATGATTTTCCCGTGAAACATTACAAGTACCTCCCCAAATTTGACGGAGAACCCAAAGGATTCACTATTGAGAAACATTTACAAACCTTTGAATATTTCTTTGACCTTTTTGAGATAGAGCATGATGGATTTTGCCCAGTCCTTGCAAGGAGATGCTAAAGAATGGTTCAAGCACTTGCAGCCTAAGTCCATCAAGACTTGGGAAGAGTTTTCTTGCACCTCCTTAAAGTTTTGGGGTAGGAGAAGGCCACTGGATCAAATAATGTCATAATTTTATTCCCTGAAGAGACACGAGGGTGAGGCCTTATCTAGTTTGAACAGAAGAATTGCAAGCTTTTATTATAACATGCCTAAGGAAGTCCAACCTCTTGAGAACACTGCTAAAATCTATTATGCAGCCATCTTTCCTCCTGAGCTGTCTCTGCTTCTTTTGTAAAGAAAATCAACCACTCTGCAGCATATGTTTACTGATTGTTTGGAGGTTGAGGAAAACCTTAAGATGTCAAAAAGCTTATCAAGTCAGGACAGCGGTGGTGAAATAAAAGATACATCAAAATTGGTTAGGCCCTACAAGCAGAATGGGAGAGTCCCGGTCCCTCTAAAGCCCTCTCCCGGTATACAGAAAGATGACCGGCCCAATATAGGAACATATGGTCATGCAGGCCTGTTCTCTGAAGATTGCGACTTGTGCCACCCTGGGTCTGTACAAGATGATTTTAAGAAGGAATTCGATGCGTCTGTGTATGATGAATATGAGGAAGAATACCTGCAGGCTGTACCTGAGAAGCTGGCCATTGAACCAGGACCTACTGATGGAGAGGACCAAGATGCTATGCGAAGTCGGGAGGTTAAATAAGAAAAGGGTGATAAGGGCACTGAAGGTGATAACCTACCCTTGTGTTATGCCTCTTTTGAATTAATACGACACATGATTAGAGCCTTGTTGAGGCCTAGAAATTCGCAGGCAACAACAGCAAGGGATTCTCCCCAGTCAACGTTCCCAACTAGCCTGTGACTGTTTGGTGTAGGGAATCCGTCCGGTTTGCAGTCCGGCTACTGTAGGTCAAGTAACAAAAATAAAAGGTTTTACTGGTTGCGGCCCGGTCCACCGTGTATATTTTTGTGTTTTTAGTTTTAAGTATGACATGCAAGTGCCTATCTAAAATGCAGATTGATAGAGAATATGAGGAGCGGTCACAATGTGATGCGCAGGTTCTTACCTTTCATCTTAAACTCTCTCGCATCTAAATCACACATAGCAAGAAATTAAAACTAACTACCTAACCTATCCCTAGGGAGCAAGATTATCATTTATTAATGAGTAATGTATTTTGTACATAAACAATTGGCTATCTGGTTGTTGAAATATCTTTAATTGTTCATGTGTTTTGAAAGAAGCATCAGCTATCTGTAATTTTTCATAATGCATGTACAAATACATTACTCATTAATAAATGATAATCCTGCTCCCTAGGGATAGGTTAGGTAGTTAGTTTTAATTTCTTGCTGTGTGTGATTTAGATGCAAGAGAGTCTAAGACGAGAGGTAAGAACCTGCGCATCACATTGTGACCACTCCTTGCATTCTTAGTCAATATGCATCTTAGATAGGCACTTGCATGTCATACTTAAAACTAAAACACAAAAATATACACGGTGGATCGGGCCGCAACTGGTAAAACCTTTTATTTTTGTTACTTGACCTACGGTAGCCGGACCGCAAATCGGACGGATTCCCTACACCAAATAGTCACGGGCTAGTTGGGAACGTTGACTGGGGAGAATCCCTTGCTGTTGTTGCCTATGAATTTCCAGGCCTCAATAGTTTCTGGCACTAGAAGGAGGGCCGCCAGTGCATGGCTGGCCGAGGAAATCCGTTTCATTGAAATTACTCCACTAGTGATAGTTCTAAAATCAGTTTGTTTCCCAATTCAACTCCTGAAGAGAAGTGGAAGGAACACTTGTATTCTATTGATAACGAAGTTGTTAATGATATGAGAAGACATACCAGGGCTTATGTAAAGAGTATTGGAGGATTAACCATTATCCTTGATTTACCCCGAAGAGAGTACAAGAAGAAAGACCTCCCCATCTTGGAAGATTCAATGTTGGTTGGAGATTTGGAAGAGTTGGTAGAAGTAGCATTACAGGAAGTTGTTTAGCCTTTGAATCAAGTCGGCCCAAATACACCTTACGGTTCACCTGTTCATACTCCTGTTCATTCACCACCTCATTCTCCACCCAAACTCATGGCAGGCGTAAACGCAAATAAGCCACCCAACCCACCAAATCCACCACCTGCTTGGAAAGCTAGATCACCTTTAAACCTAACACCTCCTTTGCATGACTTACCTCAAGATTTTGAGAAAATGTTTCCCAAATTTGACCCAAGTGAAAATATTTTAGTAGATGATCACTTGCAAAGCTTTTACTTGGCCATAGAAGGATTAAGGGCTGGAGAACACGAAGATGTAGTCTGCAGACTTTTTCCACATACCTTGAAAGGGGCTGCAGCTTCTTGGTATTTTGCTCTGCCTGCAAACTCAATCCCTGACTGGAATAATTTTGAAAGAATATTCAGAAATAAATATGCAGCCCAGAAAACTCATGCAACACTAATGAAAGGGTTATGCACTTTGAAGAAAGAAAGAAAAGAGAAAGTGCATATATATAGTTTCACCCAGAGGTTTGCTACTTATCTTAAGAATTTTTCTGCAACTGATAAGCCTTCTGATAAAGTTCTGATTGAGTACTATACTTCAGCTCTAGGGCCTGATTTGGCCATGTTCTCCAAAATGAAAGCCAAGCCTACATTGTCGGAAACTTATGAAGAAGCTGAGAGGGTAGAAGCTGAAAAAGAGAGCTTAGAAGATTATTTTGAGCCTAAGGAGGAACAGTCACGTGACCTTGAAGGAATGTTGAGAATGATGCAGAAACTATCTAACAGGGTGATAGATTTGGAAAAAGAGAAGGAGGCTCAAAAAGCATGTAAGCTTTACTATGAAAGGAGAGGAGACAACAATCAATCTAAACCTCCTCCACATAGTCCTGCATCAATGAACCTAACGAAGGTAGGTATGGATAACTTCTACACCTTTCACCAACAACCCCATTCTAAAACAAATTGTCCTCAATGGATAAATTCAATGACACTAGTAATGAATCAGTTGTTGGACTCTAAACTAACAGAGGCTAATGATGAGGAAGAAAAGGATGATGCCATGTTTTTATGGGACTGTGTCTCAATTTTTGATACAGAAGCCGAAGGTACCCTGAAATAGGAGGAGATATCGGAAACAAACATGACAAATAAAAGTCAAGATTTGTTAAACAAAGACAATTCAATACTTCCAAAGATTAAGAAATTTCAAGACAATATGAAGAAAATATAGAAGAACAACACAGATGATGAAATACCTAAACTTACCAATAGTAGTCAAGATCCGAAACAAGTCAACATTGAAGACAAAGTGGGTAATGTCAAGGAAGACCTCAAAGCACCCGAAGGACTAGAGGAGAATTTCCCACCAACAACCAACCTGTAGAAGAGATTGTTGAAGAAAGTGTGGGAGGTAAGACTAGGTTTAAAACCCCACCATTCCTTCTGACTTTGGAGATTTTAAACCATAATGTGCACAATTTTTTTGTAGACTCTGGGTCATTAGTAAATGTTATGCCACTTGCAGTTTGCAAAAAGATTAATGGACAACCTAAACCAACTGACTGGAAGGTTACTCAGTTAGACATGACCAATGTGAAAGTAGTCGGGGAAATGGAGGATGTCCTGATTCGATTGTCTGCAAATAAAAAGATATGTCAGTACATTGATATTGTAGTAGCAAACATACCTGATGGCTATGGACTGATTTTGAATCGAGACTGGTCAGCAAGACTAAATGGGTATTTTGCTTCAGATTAGTCACACTTGTGGTTTCCTCAGAAGGGAAGTCCAAACCAGATTAAGATATTAAGAGAGCCCCACATGAAGCACAATGTTACACAATTGGAAGAAAAAAATGAATCAGCAAATTCTGTGTTGGGAAATTATCTAATTGAACTAGAACCAGGAAACTACCAAGCGAAAGAAGCTAGCAGTACATCAGACAACCAGCCCGATCTCCTTCAGTTTTCACGGGCTGATGAGATTGATTGTAAAATAGTAGTTTCAGTTTCAGATATAGTTTTTTCAAGACTAGTAGATGTAGTTTTTGATAATGGGTAGGTCTTTCTTATTTTTTTTCAAGCCTAGCCCCTTAACTTACAAGTTGTCCGATTTACAGGGGTGGGCAAAGGACTAACCAATTAGTGGTTTAGTTCTCAAAATTAATTTTTCTTGGATTTTATGTTTCTTGATTATCTTGTACATAAATAAATTGATTTGGTTGTTTATTTTGATTTATTTTATTTTTGTTTTGCTTTAGTCTAGATTTTGATTGATTTCAATAAAAGGAGGCAAACTTTTGGTTGCATGGAGAGCATCAGAATTCTGGATTAACTAAAATCCTTGATTATGAGACTGTGTACTATTGTGTTATCTGAAATAATTTCTTCTAGTTTAATAGTTTTCCTAAATGGATATGAACACATTGAAGTCCTACTTAATCCTTGTAAAATAACTCAGGATCAGAAGTCTGGAATACTCTTTCGAGGATCCATCCATCTCACATGTAAAATGTCCTAGGGGGTGACAGCAAAAGACCCATGGAAAGGAAGCAGGGTAAACAGTATATTATATATAAATGATCCCATGCCAAGAATTGAAAGCCAAAAGGAAGATAAGAGTAAAAAAAAAAAAAAACTCCTATGAAAGCAATAGGTACCAAAACAAAGTAGTGAATCATTTAAGTACAAAATTGGCAAAGTTCTTCTCCGTCCGTGAGCTAAAATTCAAATGCATCTCACACAAAAGGACACTATGGATAGATGAGCCTGAATAAAATTTTTAGAAAGAAAGGCATGCAAGAGGACTCATAAAGAACAAAAAGTTTAAAAGCACAAAAAGGTGCAAAATGGCATGGGAATGAGAAACAAATGAATATTTCTGTTTACCATATGTTATGATCCTGTGGTGTCCAAGCTGGAAGCTACCTAAAGATAGAGGTAATAAATGAAACTCATCTTCCTGGCCTCAAAAGAGTTATCTTGACTTGGAAATCTTGGTTTCCATTCTCCTAAATTGGACTATCATCAATGATTAAAAGTACATATATTTGCCATTTGGGAAATCCAGACATCTAGAAGAATTCAACATGTTGGTTTTATTGTCAAACAGTCTAGAGATCTAGGTTACTTAAGGAAGAAATTGTCCAGAGATCTAGGTTCACCGGGTAGTCGCCAATTGTTGTAGCTACAACTGTTTTCCCAAATTTTTGAAATTTTGGACCCTCCTTTTTTATTTTATCTTTCCTGGGAGTGTTTGGATTCCTGAAATCTATTTTTCACTGCTATAAATTTGGATTTTGAGGTTGATTGTTTTTCTTTCATCTCGGAAGTTGAATGACCTAAAAAACTACCAATGCTTTGACTGTGGAACTTAGCAATTTTCCACTGTTTCGATTTTACTCGCTATCGGAAGCCTATTCATGTTTGAGTCAGAGCTTAAGTTCCCTACACGGCCGCCATTGCGGAAAATAAGTGATGATTGTCCCGATGGAAAGTATGGTTTTCATTGATGCACTTTATTTCAATTGGCCTTTTTTTTGGATGGTTGGCAGTTTCATTTTATCATGGTCGCAGAGCCCATAGCTTTACTAATGTCAATTCTGTGGTTTTTATTGATTCAGATCTTTAATTTATTTGCTTTCTTTTCGCCATCGGAGCCGTTTATGACTATTGATCGGAGGGCTAGTCCTTATGATCTTTGCCATTGCGGTTGCTTTGACAACTATCCACCCGTTGTTAGTGTTTCTAATAGCCAATACTGCAGAGACATTTAGCGTTAAAGGGCTCCGACGCCGATTGACTTAATAGTCTCGTGAAACCCGTAGTCTGTTCGTTGTCCACTGTTGCGGCTATGAATAGGAATTTTCCTCCGTAATCATTAGAGTTTCCGATTGCCAGTGATATTTCCTGTTTCACGGAGGTGGTAGTCAATCTATCTTCCGCTATTGCGGCTGCGTAATGAACTTTATCACCGATGATTAGTAGTTTTGAGCTTCGACCGTTGGCTTTAGATTTGATAGCCGTCGATATTTTTATGTTGACCATGAAACTTTTAGTCTAACTAAGGCCCGTTGTTGTGGCTATGAATAGGACTATGCTTCCAGGGTCCTTAGTTCTTTCGCTCGCTGATGTTTTTATGTTGATTGTGGAAGCTGTTGTTTGTATGGTTTTCGCTGTTGTGGTGTCTTAAGGAACTAATTGTCCGATACTATGGTATGATCACCCACAGAAGTGGATTATCTGCCTAATGCTTAGTATGGTGGAGATTTCCTGTGGATGCTGGTCAAGTCGGGGTTTTTCTGAAAGGAAGAGTGCAGTTTGGGTTTTGGGCTTTGGGGAATGTCGGTTACATGCTTTCATTGGAGGGTTTCATTTTAGTTCAGATGCGGTCTGGATTGGGAGGAAGAATCTGTTCTATCGGGCATGCGTTTTAGTTTTGAGTAGGGGTTTAAGCACAAACTTGCAAGATTTTCTTTTGCCTTGACATTCTTTATTTTCATACATTAATACTATGTATAGTTTATTCTACATAATGCATGTATTGATATAGTTTTGTGTTACTTTGTTAAATGCTAAATGGTCTAAATCTTCTAGTTTCATGACAGGATGTTTACCGCGAGTAGGATGTGTTTAAAACACAAAGTAGAAGGGAGGTAGCAAGGAAGAAATTGGCTGAAGAATGAAGAAGCATAAATAGAGAAAAGAAGAAGAGAGTCAAGTCTGAGCTCAACAGGTTCTAGCAGGGGACTAACGGATTACTGAGCAAGAAAAAAGTAGGGCCAACGGATTTAATAACAACTGAGGCCCAGGAAAAGTTTATCACTGATCAAGCTGGTCTCTCATTATAAAAAGCGCTATTAATTTTTAATGAAATGTAATGTATTGCCTAAATCACGAGCACTCACAAAAGGACAAAATTGTGAGGTTAAACGGTTGAGGAGCCCAAAGGTCACCAAGAGGCATCCCAAGAGTTTGCTTGTAGTATAAGTATAGGAGAGTTAGAGATAATCTGGGACTTTTTCCCAGTTAGATTGGTGAAGAAATATTGTAAGAAGAACTATTTCCTTTTGCAATAGATAATTACAGTTTACCTGTTGGAGAAAGCTTGGTGGAATGTTCAAATGTTGTGCTATGGATTTGTTGAAGATGAACTATTTCGTTTTGAGCTTTGTGTCCATTAACTGTGAGATCGTTCTAACTCTTTGAACCTATGTTCTTATATGAGCATTGTCTAGTTTATTTTATGAAAATTTCCACTATGAGTAATGAATGTTGTTCATAAACAATTGGCTATCTGGTTGTTCAAATATCTTTAATTGTTCATGTGTTTTGAAAGAAGCATCAGCTATCTGTAATTTTTCATAATGCATGTACAAATACATTACCCATTAATAAACGATAATCCTGCTCCCTAGGGATAGGTTAGGTAGTTAGTTTTAATTTCTTGCTATGTGTGATTTAGATGCAAGAGAGTCTAAGAAGAGAGGTAAGAACCTACGCATCACATTGTGACCACTCCTTGTATTCTTAATCAATCTGCATCTTACATAGGCACTTGCATGTCATAATTAAAACTAAAACACAAAAATATACATGGTGGATCGGGCCGCAACCGGTAAAACCTTTTATTTTTGTTACTTGACCTACGGTAGCCGGACCGCAAACCGGACGGATTCCCTACACCAAATAGTCACGGGCTAGTTGGGAACATTGACTGGGGAGAATCCCTTGTTGTTGTTGCCTGCAAATTTCTAGGCCTCAACAAGCCTCTAAGCAAAAAAGGAAAGAAGGGGAGATGGTGCAGTCTAGAAACCTGTATGTAAGAGGAGAGGATAAAAATAAACTTCCATGCAATCCCTCTCCAGCTACCGATACGTTAAGAATTTGTGATGAGGTGTCGAGCCATGGAGAAGGATGCAACAACCCTCAAATAAATACGTTTTTTGATGTTCTTCCTTCAGGAGTACAACCTCACACAGGAGGAATATGCCTACTTGGTTCCGTTGGAGAAGTGGAGGACCTCCCTCTTAACGCACATCAAGCTCTTGTTGCAGAAATTTCGGGCGAAAAAGGGGATGTTTCATTGAAGAAAGATTCTGTGGGCCCTCTTCTACAATCTTTCGGGTATCGACCTGACAAATCACTGGAAGAAAGGAGTTTCAGATGGCTTTCCCATGAGCAGAAAACATAGTACGTTGGAGGTTGCCGTGTTTTCTATGACCCCATAGCAGGGTACATGGAAGGGATGGGTAAGGATGACGACTGGTCACATTACTGCTTTAGAGAGTAGTCTATTTGGCATTACCCTCTCCCATTATCTATTTCATTTCTGTCCATCAAGAACACAAAAAGAACAAAACTATTGGGCAAGTTGCTTGAATTGATTCATTGGAAGTCTGATTTCACTTAATCGGACTTGTGCACTAAATTAGGTAGAGTAGGTAGGAAAAAATAAGCTCGGAAATCATCGAGCATTTCCTTCATTTCTAGTTTAGTTTGTTTTCATTTTCAATTGCAAGAACATGTTTTGCAGTCAAGGACATCATTTGCGGGAGTGGCTGAAGCGGTAGCTCAGATCAGAATGGATATTTTGAAGAAAGATTGAAGACAACCCAATGGATTTGGCACTTGGTCTATGGGGGTTCTTTGCTACCTCATTGGGAGGATAACATCCCTCGTGGAGCCAGCCATTAAAACTCCATTTGAAACAGTCGATTTAGAGGCTCGACAGAGTTTGAGGAGGGTTCCATTCCTTTAAAACATTATGTGAACACCCTTCAGGTTATCAGAGGCACATGGTACACATTTTAGAACCGTCAGACGATGAAGAGAGATCAATCTATGGTGATAGACTCTCCCAGAGGTAAAATCTCAAGGCAGCAGGGATGATAGAGATAGACGTCATAACCCAGCGATTCGGGATCACAAGGAAGAAGAGCAACAATAGATTGTAAGTTTTATCCCAAGACGCATGAGAACAATCAAATTTTGGCTTTAGTTGAGTCCATTAAAGTAGACAAACATATGGAAGGCTGAGATCAAGACAAATCCTGATCAATGGCCCGAAATAGTTTCGCTGAGAAAACATGCTCGATGGAAGGAGCTTTTCCAAATCATGAAACGTTTAAAAGCCAAAAAAGTTCAACAACAGAGATGAAATCAGAAGCAGGTCTACGGTCCCAACCGATTTTGCAAATCAGACTTGTGCAGATAAAGTTGCGATTTCAAATCGTGAAAAGTGGTACCAACCACGAATATCGACGATCACGACAAAGAAGGGAAGGTATCTACGATCGAGGTTCTTTTCACAATCTAAACTAGCATGGATAGTGTCATGATCCCAGGTCGCAAAGAGGTGGTAGGACCCACTCGGTTCGATGGTTGCATGAAGGGGTCGATCCTGATAGACGGGTAAGAACACGTCATGATCCAAAGATGGCCCTTGTATCAAGAAAGGAGAAATTGGTGGTAGAAGTGAATAAACGTGGATGATGGATGTGAAAGGTTCCCCCCAAATTGAAGGGCTGAGAAGGCCTCCAAGCTGTAAGTATCGCATCCAATGCGGAGATGACAGGGGAAGGGACATTCATATGTGTAATTTTCCTCCTAGTGGGTGGGCTGACATCCCCAAACGCTGTCTTTGATAAACCTAAGGCAAAGGTCCCGTCCAATGATGCTAACTTCCCCAACTCCACAGGTTCGGCACATGGGTCACGTGGAAAAAACAGTAGGGAAATAGGAAGTGCAGGTTTTGAAATGACGAATCAAACATCTACACAAAGTTAAGAAAATCCATGAACTGAATCCTCTCAGTGCCACCATCATAGTGAATGAAAGGGAAAGAAAGGTCAAATCCATAGTCCTTGAAACTAGCTTGGTAGCCACATGGGAATTGCTTAGAATCTTATCCATATCAGATAATATAATTGAACATTAAAAGGAAAGATCCCCACCCTAGAGTCACACAAGCTACTATCACGTCGACCGGTATTGAAGATTATGGCCATCTCCAGGCCATATCGGTTTGCCCTACATAGATCCATCTTCTGAAGTTGTGGAGGTATGGAAATGTACAAGTGGTGAGAGGTTAAGGTTGGACCCTGAGAAGTGTTGAGTCCCTTTGTAGACATCCATGGCTGTGTGGTTTGAGAAGTTAGTTCAACAAGGGGTATTGATGGTTGGCGAACATGAAATTGTGTTTCTTCGTCGTCCTAGTTATCTGCACTAGGAAATAGTCAACCACCGGGGCACAGATGTTAAACACATAAGGAGGTTCAACTGTTTCTACACATCCATACCCTTAGACACACGGTGCATGCGTTTTTACATCCCGAGGACATGTCTTCGACGCCTCCAGTGGCTGTCACGACCTCTGAAGTCCCAACTCACAATGGTGGTAGAGTTTTTGGAGTAAAGGCTCAGTCTGGGATAGTGGAGGTCTGAAGCCTTCATCACCGCCCTTATGATCTCCACTTAACGACCTTTCCATGGACGAGGAGGATGTCAAACACACACCCAGCTACGTGGCCTGTGATAAAACCATCATCATAAGGAGGAGAGAGCATTACAAGGATGACAAGTCTCTTAAGACGTTTATCATCATCAAGTGCATGGCCACCCTTTTTCCGGTTCCCTCCTATAACCGTGCTACTAGACGAAGGAAGGGTTGGGAAAATGTCAGGCACCAGGGCGCGGACCTTCTTGTCAGCCTTTGAGCGACAGGGTTTGAAAGAAACAAGCCGGTCAGAGGAGGAAAAAAATCATGTCTGAAACATCCCAAGTTGGAAACTGACCATCAGCAGGCAGTGTAAGGATCGCTTTCACATACTAGAATAAAGGAAACCCCACGCTGTTAGTCCACACGCTACAACTTCATAATGTTTATTATATTTGTAAATCGTGGCAATAGTTCCACTCTCTATATTGTTAACGCATGATTGTGACTGAAAACAGTTTCTTAGGTTTGTTTCAGAGAATAATCTCAGAACTGAAGTATTATAAATGCAATCCCGATAGAAGGAAAAAGAGTTATCTAGAGGGTTGGGAAACCTTCAAGGGCTGAGGTTCTCTGTTGTAAAATAAGATCTGGTGCCTATGTTATGAATAAAATTGCAGAGGAAGAGTAGTTTCTTAAGATGGAGATTCATGTGTCATTGCTTCTTTCAATATGTATTTTCTTTACGTGAAATGTACATCATGTCTTCATTCCAGTTCGTTGATTTCTTTCATGTCTGTAGCTGAGTGTATAACAGTTTGGAATTCATACATGCTATGCTCCGCCTGTTGTTTCATACATTTATCAAGTTTTCTTCTAAAGTCGTGTGGAATTCATCTTGCTGGTGCTCCGTGTGATGGGTCGTTCTCTCTCATCCCCTAACCACTCGCTAATTATCTCCTGATTGCGAGATCGACAACTATCTTGCCTCTATTTGCAACTCCATGCCATTCTTTTCCTCCTGCAAATGTTCCCTACTCGGGTTTTTGACTCCATTTCCAATGGTCCCTTGCCCTGATAATCCCACCTGCATCTCACATTAATATACTTTGTACCATTTCAGGAATCTGGCCTCCTAGCCATCCTTAATCGGATATCTTACGTGGAGTAAATCTAGAGACAAGCAAGAGATCCCTCTCTGACTGCACAAGGCCGGAGGCACAGTCTAAAGCGGTTCTGCTGTTACTCAGGAGTGGGCCTTCCTTCAGCCTTTGGGCTCAATCCCGGTGCTAACAGAAACAACCCATGAGAATTTTCTTATATATTGCATCAAGGAAATCCAATAAAAATGAAGGAACAAATGCTAGAAGGACAAATGCCAAGAAGCAAGATGGATGAAGAAGACTGAGCAATTACATATAGGAGAGGTTGATCAGTATAGGGAGAATGGATTCCATATGGAAAGCCAAGTGTAATGTCTCTCAAATACCTCAACACACCTTGAGTTCATAATCGAGGACGATGAACTCAAAGGAGAGAGAATGACTAATCCAAGCATACAAATGGGTCCTAGGATTGTGCATGTTGACAAGGGGATAAGTGATCAGTGATTTTAGATACAAATATGTGGACACCCTTTCCCATTGATACCAAAGGGGGAGAGATGAAGAAAAAAGGGAGCATGCTCATAGGGGGAGCATGAGTTGTTGTCATTAATGACAAAGGGGGATATTGTTAATTGAATTGTCATTGATGTCAACTTAGGACTTACAGTGGCCCCACAGGTATTCATTGATGCTGCCAAGTCTCTCGTACAGTGCACATGTATGGATGATCCAAATATCCTCACATCTAGTGCCTTGGAGCCCATAAAGCACCTTAAAGCACCTTGTAACCAGATGACAAGTTCCTTAAAGCACCTTGTAACCAGATGACAAGGTCCTTTTACCCACAAGGTTAGATCTTGGAGCCACCACCTTGTTGACGATGTTGAAGACCTTGCTGATGATGTTGAATACCTTGGATATTTGGCTGAAGCCCTTGTGGATAGTGGAAAAGCATTAATGACCTATTCTGTGGTCATTTATGCCTTGATGGGGTCATGGTACCCTAGGAGAAGGCTTTGCAACCCCACAAGAGGTGGCATGATGAATATTGACCCCTGGAGGTCCTTGTATGTGGTTGGTGTGGTTGAAGAACTCCTTGAAGCCTCTTTCCTAATGAAGAAGCCTTTGAAAAATCCCTTGGACCCACACTTAGTAAATTAATGGACCTTGTACCCTTGAAGGAGTGGTGATGAAAACACTTAAGATGGTTTGAGAAGCCCATGAACATGATGAAGAATTTCTTGAAAGACTTTGATCAATAATTTGAAGAATCCCTCAAACTTGGATGGAGATGATGGTCCTCTTGCATATGGGTCACTTGTGTGTTGATGGGGTAATCAAACCCTTGATTATGGTAGACTTAATGGCATACAACAAACCCTAATACGTGATGACCATTTAAGATGATGGAACCCACATATATGGTGGCATGATAACACGCTTGCTACACCCTTGGATGATGATGTGGAGGACACCCCTAATCTTAAGAACTTGAGGTTGATCTTTGAAGAAATCACGGGTTAACAAAAAAATAATAAAAAAATCCCTAAAGCCATTTCTAAATGATAAGGTTGAATTTGAAGTTTGTACAAAGACACAAAATAATAAATATAATTGGTTGACCTTTTTAAAGTTGTTTTATGAAAAAAATACAAAATAATAAAAATCTACAATTCTGGCCTAAATTGAGGATGTGGATAACATAAAAAGGTATAAATTCAAGTGATTCTCACACTCCAAATGATAATGAACAAGGCTAAAGTGAGCTCGCTAGTGGACCGAGGAAAGAGCTCGCTAGTGGATCGAGGAAAAAGCTCGCTGACTGAGGTGGAAAGTTAACTTTGGAAATTTCGGTGGAGTTGAAAAAGTGCTCTGATATTTCTCGTGGATTGAGGATTCCTCAGTGCCAAGGGTTACACCAAAGACATATTTTATTTTTCTTTGAAGTGTATGGAATTTCATGTTTTGAAGAGAATTTAAATTCCAAATGCAAGTTGTTATAGAAGGGTTAAACAATCCAAAATTTTCTTGTACAGTGACCTTTTCTTAGCATATAAACAGTCCTTGAATTAATCTACATAAGGCTCAATTTTTGGGTTTACCACACTCACAAATTTGAAAGCCTCCTTAGTTATCCTAAATTGTTGATGAAGTCTTGGTGATATCTCTTTGGATTCTAACCAACACATGAATGGAACTAATTTTGGTTTCTTCTTAAACAACCAAAGTTGACTGTTGGAGGGTTTCCAAAGTCCTAAAACAATCCCAAATTCGCATTCGATTTTGGTTTCTTAAACAGTGTGTTGGGTGATGGTTGTTGTTGCATTGGCCTATGATAAAAACCAAGCCATATCATCTGGGTTTTCTTCCATAAACATTCTGACATTTTTGACAGTCATACATAGGCTGAATTTATATGCTTGAAAGTATTTTGGGTGATGAATAATTCTCCTGTGTTTTCTTCCCACATACACATGTGAGGTCATAGACAACATACTTATAGTCATCAACTTCTACAATAGACATACACATGTTTTGACATGCATTGTTTATAAGGTATGATCAATATATACTATATGATGCATAATTATTGATGATGTTGATGATGTATACTCTATACACATGATGATGATGCTACCCTATACACTTGATGCATTCTCCTTGATGATGTACTGTATGATGATGGTGCATGCATACTCCATGTATACTTGTACTCCATGATGTTGATGATACCTTGCACACCATGATGATGCCTTGTACCTTATGAAAGATGTATGATGACATGTGATGACAAGCATGGTGTAATATGTACAGTTGAATAGTGGGTACATTATTGATGACTGTAATGTGTAAGGCATGATTATGATGTATACATGATAGTACATTTTGATGATGTTGTTGATGTATACCTGCTGATACTCTTGATGATGTGGTATCCTTGTTGACACTACACTATGATGATGATGATTATGCATACACAATGCATACTATGCTGATGATATGATGACGATGCAAACCCTATGGTGATGATGCACACTTGACGATGATGCATACCTGATTGATGATGATGATGTTTGAATAGACCTCTGATAAGTTGGCATCAGAAACATAAGAGAAGACTAGTTGATGTGCATATCTTTGTGATGTTAGGCAAGTGAATTGGCATGATCCTTGAGTAGCAGAGTAGATGATGAGAGAAACTATTGATGAGATTCAAACCAATGGTGTTGATGAGCAGATTGAGAAAGCAAATAGTGATTGACCAACAGTGTTGATGAGGAGATTGAAAATCAAATAGTGATGAGAAGAGGTTGAACAATATATGTTGATGTGTAGATATACATGAGCAAAGATTGATGCAAGCTGAGTCTTGTACTTGAGGATTGGACTCCTCAACCTTTTCTTAGTTGGAGCTAAGAAAACCAGGCTGGGTCATGTTACAAGAGTTTGTGCTCTTTTCATCACTTGTGTTGATTGTAATCACAAATATTGAAGTCTTCCATTACAATAAATACAGATTAAATTACATATATTCTTGTGTCTCTCTTGATGTGGTTATGTGATTATGACTCATCATTAATTTGGCCGATGAATATGATGATGTAATTGATAACATAATGCTTGATAAACTTTGATTGACTAATCAAAGTAAAAAATGTTTAAATTGATCACACATTGATTCACCCCCCTCTCAGTGTGGCCATTGTGTCCAACAAAACTAAGTGCAACTTAGGGATTAAAACACATGAAGGTTCCAAATTCTAACTTATGTTCCAAGTTATTAAGAGGTTGTTTAAATATCGCATCTCTCCCTCTCTTCCAAGTGTCGACAACCAGCATTTCTATCATTCCCCAAAAATCCCTTTTTAACTTTATCTTTCCATGACCTTCCTTTCTTCTCTAGAAGGGCCATATGAAGGTAAAAAACTAATAATAATAGCTTACCTACCCATAATAAGTTTGACAATTCACTCAACTAATTCGATTCATAACTCGTAAATATAAATATAATAAAATAATAGAATATCTACCTATCATAAATACTCTTGGGAAAGTCAAATATCACTCACATCAACTTATGTTTGATAAAAATTAAATGGATTAAGTTATAAAATGACATGCAAATAAGAGTTAATGTTTATCAAATGCGAATTAAATGAAATGTATTTAATATAAATGCAAATGATTGTAATTAATACAAATGTAATGCAAATGAAAGGAAATTAATACAAATGCAAAGGAAATGTTGACAATAATACTATATTTTAACCATTATTACATCCATCATGTATCAACCATGTAATGTCCCCGGTTTTGACCCCGTTTGCATGATGTATATATTGTAATTAATCGTGGTGAGGAGCTCAAGGCAAAAGCCCCACCATCGATTTGGTTGTGTATGTTTCGGCAATGGGGATAATTGCCGATGGAATGTAGTGCTATCTGACACATTTTAATGTGGCATCATGTAAAACCGCACATCAAATAAAACTAAAACCACAACCAGCTACGGCAGTGCAACGTTGAATGAAAAGGGCATGGCTCCAAAGGATAAGGGGTGGGGGATGTCAAACCTTGGTTAAGGGGAAGAACCCATGTTTTGTCACCTTTGTTTGTTTGTCACCTTTGTCTCATCCAACCTCTTCCAACCTCTTTAATGCTCAGCTGGTGGTTGAGGAGTTATGGCTGAGGGCATTTATTGCTGAAGTGGTGGTGGTTGTGGGAGGCTGTCAGCCTTACCCAATTTCCCACTCCACCCACGTTTCCCATTCTTCTCCCTCACGCACTCTTCCCTGGTCAGTTTTACACTCTACCACGATTTTGGTTGTTTTCTCCTCACGCACAGGTTTTTGGGGGCGTTTTTGGTCTCACGCAGATTCTTCTTCCTCTCTCCACGAATTGCTGAGCACCCACGACTTGCAAATTCGCGTCCTTCCTGTTAGTGGTGCATCCACGGGCAAAAACGGAGCTGCTTTTCCTCACGCAGGGCCTCCATTGTCTGTTCCTTTCCTTGCTGGGTCGGCTTGGTTACCCACGCCCTGGTATTCTTTCGTTTGGGGCGCACATAGGGAGCTGAGAGCCATGCTATTGCATCCACGACTGACTGTGAAGGGCCATTCACGTTTTTGGCTGTCTCACAGGTTAATTGGGTCGTTTTTCCCTGTTGTGAGTCGTGCTCACTGTTTTTGCTTTGGGGCTGTTGTCTTCCCCACGCTTTTTGTTGGAAGCGGTGTCCAACTGCGTTTTGGGCCACTGGGTTTTTGTGGTGATTTGTTTTTCTGCTGTGAGCTGCGTTTGAGTCTCCCATAGCTATGCCGGAGTGCTGTTTCTTATCCACTGTGGGCTGTGGAATGTTACCACTGTTTTCATTGTGAATTTGGGCTGTTGTTGCTGAGTTGTTTTGGCCACGTTAGGGCCAAAACCAACTCCGTGTTTTCCTGTGGACTTGAGCTGTCCTCTTCTTCTGTTTGGGATTATCCCTGGTTGCCTTTGTTTCTTCACAGGGCTGTGAAGGGTGGTCTTGCTGCTGGTATGCAGTGGTTGTCCCCTTGGGATGTGCTGGCTTGGCTGCTGTTGATGGCCTGTTAAACCCAGCAGTGTTTGGGTTGGATGACTGTGTCCCCTTGGCTATGTGTAAGCCTGCAATTGACCCTTATCCTGAAGGAATCATGCCCAGCTCGGGGGTGGCAGCATTGCTGAGAGACTGATGAGCAAGCTGGCCTATGGTTGGGTGGAACGTTGCAGCGACGTAGCTGGTTGCGGGTGAATTCTTCATCCACAGATAAGTGCTGCTATTCTATCTCTGCAATTATATTGATGTAAATGAATAATGATGAACATGATTAATGCTGGAATGTATGTTTGCTTCCGCTGTTTGATGAAAGAATTATGCATTGAGTAATTGTGCATGTAAAATGATGGACTGTGCATCCTGTTATGCATGTTGTTTAAACTTGCAATTTTCAGCATTATTGACTGTTGTTTATGTTCATGGGTTGTTTTCCCCAGTTGTGTTTTTGATTGGTCTGCTCGTCGCGTCCTCTTCGCCGGATTGAGGGACGGGGACGTGACAAAATGGTATCAGAGCGCCATGGTTGCAACAATGGGCCTCTATGGGCCATAAGGAGCGCAGTGACAGAGGCAGGGTTGCCTTCAGCAAACAAAAAAATTTGATGGCAGCAAGTTTCAAAATTCGCCTAAGTGTGAGCAGTCGGACCAATGGAGGAAGTGGAATTCCACCGTTGCGGGTGAGTTGGAGAAGTTTCTATCCGCCGTTGCGGAAGGTTTCGGGAAGTTTTCCGTCCGACTGTTGCGGAAGGATTCATGGAGTTAACCTCCGTCGTTGCGGGTGGAGCAACGATCTTCCCCTCCGACCGTTGCGGGTGGCGGAGCGATCTCACGTCCGACTCGAGATCCATCCGATCACCGATGCCGCGGAGAGTTTGAAGATCCGCCCGATCGCCGACGCCGTAGAAAATTCCAAAAATTCGGCTAAGTATGGGACGGTCGGGCTGTTGGAGGAATTGAACTTCCGCCGTTGCGGAAGGATTTCTAAAGTCTTCCGTCCGCCGTTGCGGGTGGCGGAGTGATCCCGCGTCCGATCCAAGAGTCACCCGATTGCCGACGAAGAAGCAATTTTGGGAAAATCAAAAATTTGGCTAAGTGTTGGAGAAAGCGGAAGGGAGATTGGTCTGACGTCCGACGTTATGAGATTGGTCCGACGTCCGACATTCAAGTTGTTGCAAACGCCGATCGGAAGAGTTGGCGAAGTGGGAGTTCACCGTTGCGGACGGATTGGCGAAGTCTCCCGCCCGCCGTTGCGGGTGGCGAATCGCTTGGGATTCCAATTAGAAAGGCTACCGACGGCCGCCGTTGCGGGAGGAAGAAGCTTTCGGGGAGCCGCAGTTGCGGAAGGGTTGGAACACCCGGAGAGCCGCCGTTGCGGAAGGAAGAAGCTTCCGGGGAGCCGCAGTTGCGGAAGGGTTGGAACACCCGGAGAGCCGCCGTTGCGGAAGGTAGAAGCTTCCGGGGAGCCGATTCGGCGGAAGACAGAAAGGTCAGGGAGCCGGTTCGGTGGAGGAAGGAATGGGAAAGAAGCCGACGTTGCGGCTGGGAGATTGATGTGGGAGCCGACGTTGCGGCTGTGATGATGGTTCCGGGAGCCGATACGTCGGATGGGTAGATGAAGTGAGGATCCGATTCGGCGGAAGGGAGAATGGTGGAAGAGCCGATTCAGCGGGTGTGCTGATGCTCCCAAGAGCCGATTCTGCGGAAGGAACAATGGTTCCAGGAGCCGATTTCAACTGTTTCTCAGTGAAATTTTGAGCTGTTTTCAGAGAATTTTCAGGGGCTGAAAATGAGAAAAGAGGCAGCGATCTAATGCGCCAAATTGCGCGAAAATCAATGATTTACAAAAAAAAAACGAGGGAAGCCACAAGGGGGCAAGCCCCCTTGACCCCCGTCATCCCTTGAGACAGTCATTCTTGTGGAAAGAAGATTTTGTGTTTGGGGAAATATAGTAGAACCCGGAATTCATAAAAGATGAACGGTGCATTGAAAAAGAGATTTTTTCAAGTTGGCTGAAGTTGGGCACCCAGTCCAAAATGCAGTGATGTGTGTAAAGTGCCGAGATTAGTGAAAGCCTTCATTCTTGGAAGTGGTGTGGTTTTCACATCCGGAATCGGAATGACGCGTGTGAATAGGCGTTGGAAAGCTTATCCAGTGGGGAGCGAGGATAAGTGACCGGAATCTGAGCATGAAGCAGAAAAGCGCTAATGATGGCCACTGTTATCAAATGGACGAATCTGGACTATTGCATGCCCAGGGGCAGCAAGGACTATGAAGTCAACCCGCTGCTGTGTGAAAAGGGAGTTCCATGCAAGGATGAAAGGCTTGAAAAGGGAAGTTTTCCTTAAAACCCTATCCTGCTAACTTTAACTACATTTCCTAAGTTTATGCTTGAAATGCATAAGGATAGGTATTGCATGCATAGGGTATTGCATGTTGGTAAGACTATTGGAAAATATATGTATGTATAATGTACCATTGACGCTAATCATTGTTTTGATGTTGGAATTAGTGGACAAACACCAATGATGACATGGACCCAGATGAATATGTTGCGGATGCTGAAAGATGAGACCAGCAACCCTATGGAGAAGGGATAAGGCAACAAGTCCATGACAAAAGTTGGTGAGCAAATGCTGCAATCTCCTGCAAAGGACCAACCAAAGTGGTCATGACAAGGGTGTAAGTATGACCCATGCAGGTAAGAGTTTGCTTATGACAAATTCCATGGATTGGTCTAGGTAAGAGACCTCATACCATGTGAATGATGGAATGTAGACAGGTGTCATGCCTATACATGTTGATGATATTGATTATAGTAATGCATCCTATATGAGGTAGTCATGGTTAGACCATGGTATAGTTGCATGCATAGTATTCCTGAGCCAATGCAAGGTAGCGTTGAATGGACATGCATTAAGAAGGTTTTATGAATCTTGTTGTTATGCATTGAATGTATGCATATGAAGGGTGTGAATGACTGATTGCATAAGTGTAGGTGCAATGTTGTGATGTATGGCATGGATGCATTGAGATGAATGCATGTGGTATGCGGACTAACTAATGACTGAAATGGTGAATTAATGATAATTCTGGAACTGTTTCGAAGTCTGTTATGAATGTAGGATAGTCACGAACAAGTGGCTGCCAGAAATGCTCTATTGAAGAGCAAGGTGGTATGAATGATACGCTTGTGAAGTAAGGAGTATCTAACCACTTCATTTAATTGCATGAATGATGTGATTATACCTTGCAATGTTAGCATGATAATGATTACATGAAGAAAATGAGCTTTGAGAACACTGATGTGACTAACCTTTGAAGTATTTGAATTTTATAAATTCCGGAAATGCTTCAGTGACAGTTGTAGCAATGAGATAGTATATGCATCTGTACTTACCAAATGTTTGGTTGATGGAAGCTCATGTTTCAGGTAGATTATTTTAAGAACGGCATTGAGAGGTAAGACCCTGACCAATGCTGGAATCTACCATGTGAAAGAGCTGGTTAAATTTGAATTGTGAATTTCAAATATTGCTGACAACTACTAGTCACTATTGGCTTGTATAAGCTTGTGTTTGGTTGTTGAAGCTTGTGTTTCAGGTAGATTATTTTAAGAACGGCATTGAGAGGTAAGGTCCTGACCAATGCCTGAATCTACCATATGATATGCATAATAGGTTGTTAGGATTCGAATTGTGAATTTCGGATTTGAGAAATTGCTGACAACCACTAGTCATTGTTGGCTCGCATAAGATTGTGTTTGGTTGTTGAAGCTTATATTTCAGGTAGATTATTCCGAGAACAGCATTGAGAGGTAAGACCCTGACCAATGCTGGAATCTACCGTGTAAAAGAGCTTGTTAGATTTGCGTTATGAATTTCAAATTTAAGAAAATGCTGACCACTTATAGTCACCATTGGCTTGCACAAGATTGTGTTTGGTTGGTTGAAATTCATGTTTCAGGTAGATTCTTTCAAACATGACAGTGAGAGGTAATTCCCTGACCACTGCCAGAATCTACCATTTATGAGAAAAAGTCTCATGGTTGTGAAAATTAGTTCGTACGTGTTGTGGATTTCGGATTTAAGAGGTACTAACGGCTACTAATCATTGTTGGCTTGTGTGAGATTGTGTCAGGAGGGATACATGGTAAGTGGGTATTCATGTTACGATAGTAAGCATAAAATTATAATGGGCATAGTAATGCTGCTTACAAGAGACCCACAAATGAGCAAGTCAATTTATGTAGTAGATAGAATTGCAAATTCTTATTGAATTTGATTGCTAATGTCATTGCTTGGTTATGAAACGATCAATTGGATTGTGGTATCAGGTGATGATTAACTGTTTGGCTATTTGATGAATGTGTCAGGAGTACACACTGCAGGAAGACCATGTGTGATGGCCTGCAGAAGCCAAACTTCATGGGAAGGTTTTCCCTTATCTTGGAAATGGGGTTCGGGTGAAACTCCATTAGACATTTTGAAAATGTCTCATCTGCACTGCATGTTTGGTGATAACATGAGTGAGATGGTTGGATTATGTCAGTGAGACACGTGTGGATATGAAACGTAAACAGGAAACAAGGATGGGGCCTTGGTTTGCTTAAACTTGGTGATTGGAAACCACACAGACAGAGCTAGAGGGCTGACTTTCTTCTCCACAACCCCGGGATAGCACTAGAAGGGAATGCAGGGCCTGAGGGACTGCGTAGCAGAGAAGGGACTGATTCCTTGTGCTGGGTGTGTGTGTGGATGTTATAGAAGTCAGGCTAGTTCTGGTGTAGGTGTTCCTAGCTCTGCAGCGAGCTCACCAGCTTAGCATTTAGTTTTCCCAACTCCTTGACGGTGCCTAACAGATACAAAGGCATACTGCGATGGCAAATGGATAAGTGTTCTGTAACCCTTGCTATGAATATGCATGCTTAATTATTAAATTTCCATATGCAGAACATGTTTGATTTATTTCCATGATGACCGATTGCTTGAGTATGAATAGGACCTACATGGCACACACCGGAAGAGAGTGCACACTTTTCCGATGTCGAGTCATGAAAGGGTTTTCAATATTGACTACACTATGGGGAGTGGACGCACTCCTGGTGTCTCAATACTTGATAGTGAATGATATGAAATGTGATTACAGTTTTAGAGCAATGATGCTGATGAGTTTGCTTGTATTGCTTGTGTTGCTTGTGTTGGCAGGCTAAAGGTAAAGGTAAATGGTTGATATAAGTGTATTGTTGATATAAGTGCATGTTGATATAAGTGTATGTTGGTATAAGTGCATGTTGATATAAGTGTATGTGTCATTGTTGACATGAGTGTATGATGGGCTGTGATATGCCCAAGGATCCATAGTAGATCCTAGACCTGGAAATGGTCATGATAAAGTTCCAAGCCCAGTTGACATGGTTATGTACTGGCTGGACATTAATTATTCGATGTTGAGGAGAAGCCTGCGTGCTGACCTAACATCTGAGTCCATGGGCGATTCCAAGGCTTGCAAAGCGAAGCAGGATCCTGTGGACGAACGAGGAAACGCACAATACAGATAAGTATTGGATTATTTTGCTTATGAATATACATGTGTATATGATATGGGTTATGATGTTTTAAGCTCTTGCTCTAGAGATAAAGCTAATGAGAATAAACTAAACATGTGAACCTATTCAATGTTTGGATATAGGTGTCGCTGGAAGCGAGGACTATGAGAGCATCATAGAGGTGCATGTGGACATATGACTGTCCTGGAAAGCTCGGAATGA
>LPNX010680971.1:5836-30321 GCA_001517045.1 Pseudotsuga menziesii | reverse complement strand
CCCTTATCCTGAAGGAATCATGCCCAGCTCGGGGGTGGCAGCATTGCTGAGAGACTGATGAGCAAGCTGGCCTATGGTTGGGTGGAACGTTGCAGCGACGTAGCTGGTTGCAGGTGAATTGTTCATCCATAGATAAGTGCTGCTATTCTATCTCTGCAATTATATTGATGTAAATGAATAATGACGAACATGATTAATGCTGGAATGTATGTTTGCTTCCGCTGTTTGATGAAAGAATTATGCATTGAGTAATTGTGCATGTAAAATGATGGACTGTGCATCCTGTTATGCATGTTGTTTAAACTTGCAATTTTCAGCATTATTGACTGTTGTTTATGTTCATGGGCTGTTTGCCCCGGTTGTGTTTTTGATTGGTCTGCTTGTCGCGTCCTCTTCGCCGGATTGAGGGACGGGGACGTGACAAACCATTATTAATAATGACAATTTAATCACAAATATATAATAACTAATACTAGTGTAAACCCTGAAGGTATGTATGCATGGTCATCATACACATAGTTTATGCTTATAGTACATATAAACATCAACACCTCTAATGCATAATTCATGAATTATCATAATTACACATGCACGGCAATAATCCCATAAACACAACACTGTGAAACTCTACTAAGTCGTAATACATCAACACTAATCAAACACTATACTTAGGTTTACCTTAATAAATTAAAGAATGATTTACATGTGAAAGGAACCAAGTAGAAAACTAAAATGGAATCTCTAATCACAAACCATATTATCCCTAATATAAATAATGATTCATTCCTAACATTCTTCAAACTTACACTTCCTATCCTTTCCTCTATTGGAATATCATGGAGTGTCAATTATATTGATCTAACCCTAGATATATCCTGTAAGCGGAAGCATTGACTAAATCAAATTCACTTATCCAATGGGAAATTGATAATCATCATCATACAACTTAGGGAGAGTGTCTTAACATGGCCCTCCCATGACCCCAAGTTTCAGAGGATAAACAATGGACTATATCACAACCCATCCTAATGGAATTAGGGTCAACACCTTATCAATAACTAAATCAAGTTTCTATTGTTGTTATTAAAGTTGTGTCATTGGATGACTAGTTTGGACAACTTGGTTTTCTGCATAAACTTACACTATCCCACATATCGATAAATTATATCGAACCAACAAATAATTCCATGAATTAATGCCTCATAGATTAGCCTTTTTCTTATATCCTCAACATTAGTGTACCTTAGTATCACAAATATATGACTTTCATTTAGCCCGTCTCATCTATGGGTTAGTCTTATCCAAAACATAAGATCATGCATAATATCTTACTGTTTCTAAGTAATTATCATTTTTTCAACTATCAGTCTATATAAGCAATATACTATATTCATCATGTGCATGCCATCCATTTATTCATTTAATCATAATGTACATTGGTATTTGTGTACCCTATTATTCTATTTAATTTGCATACTTGAAGTAAATCACGTAATTGTCATCATTAATAAGATAAACAATAAATTTAAAACACAATTGCCACATATAGGTAAGTTCATAAATCCACACATATAGTTTTATTAACCAAACTAAGTCCAACATACAATAAGCAGAGAAATAAAATATACGTATTAATGTTGTTTAATTTCCAAATCAAAATACTGGGTTTTACATACACCCACCCTTCATGAATCTTCATCCCAAAGTTGAGATAAAAAAATGTGAGATAATCATGACATATGGTGTCTTCGTCCTTCCAAGTAATAGATCTTGGGATATACTTGTATTGATGGACCTTAACTTGGTCCATTAGGTGGTGCTCGAGTTGTTATATCCTACAATCCAATATGCATAATGGTTCGACCATGAAGGTTCATTCATTTGAAACCTGCAGTTCCTTCCAATTTAGTTTATAAGTTTCGTAAAAAATATAATGATGTAATATAAATACATGAAAACATCATTATTTTTATGCAAATGGGGTGGTAGCACTAAGATATATGCAATTGGTACAATTCTTTCTAGTATTTCAAATGGCACTATAAATTGAGGTAACAACTTTGTCCCTTTTCCAAATCAAATAGTACCCTTATTAAGTCTAATACAAATAAAAACTTGGTCTTCAACATTATAACTTTGGCTAGTTCTAAGGAAATAATCATAATTCTTCTGTCTATCCTGCACTTCATTTAACCGTTGTCTAATCTAAATCATTTTCTCTTCCATCTCCTGAACCAGCGTTGGTTCTATGATCACTTGGTCTTCTAACCTTTCCCAACTCTGTAGTGTCTTGCATGGCCTTCAATACAAAATCCTGATAAGGTGGCATTCCAATTGAGCAGAGGTAATTGTTATTTGAAGAAAATTACACAAAATGTAAGTTTTTTTTCCAATGATTTTGTTTATCTATAACATACATCCTAAGTATGTGATCCGTTACCTAATTAAATCTCTTTGTCTGCATATCTATTTCAAGATGATAATCTAAGCTTAAGTTTAACCGAGTCCCTAATGTTGAATGCAAGCTTGTCCAAAACTTAGATGTAAACCCATAGTCTCTATATGAGATGATCTATTTAGGAAACCCATGAAGGAAAATAATCTCACTTATAAATACCCTTGCCACATTTGCAATGTCATAATTTTCCCTGACTGGAATAAAATAGGTGCTTTTGGTTAGTTTATGAATTATTACCAAAATGCCATTATGCCACAGAGATGTGAGGGAAATCTTACAACAAATTTCATGGAAATGACTTTCCACTTAGAAATAGGAATGTCATGAAGTTGCAAGAAACCTATTGGGTGGCAGTGTTTGACCTTTACTTGTTGAAATTTAAGGAACTTAACACCACATCACACTTCATGCTTTCCAAAAATAAGAGATTTTTCATGTTTGCATACATCTTCTTCACCTGGATGAGCACAATAGAGTGCTCTATGGGATTCCTTAAGGATAGTGCTTGTAATATCCCCTTCCGTAGGGACATATATCCTCCCTTGAAATTACAAGAATCCATCTACCTCTAGGTCACACCCCTTGAACTTAAGTTATGATTGCCTCCCACTTTGAAGTATTGATGTAACCTTTAGGTACCAATTATATTCAAGAAGTTTTCCAAACACTCTCTTCCTTAAATCGACTTTTAAGGGTACAAAGGAGAAGATCCCCGGTCTTCTGCTTAGAGCATCAACTACTACATTCTCTTTTCCCTTGATGTAAGGTTTCCAAAGTCGCACTCACTCATAAATTCACTCCATTTCCTTTTCTTAACATGTATATCTCTCTAGAAAAAGATATATACTTCAATCTTTTGTGATTAGACTTGAGCACAAAGTTGTGCCCTACAAGATGGTGCTTCCAAAGCTTTAGCACTAACATTACAACAACCAACTCTAAGTCATGCATGGAATAAATCTCTTCATGAGTCTTTAATTTCTTTGACACATAATATATTACTCCACCCTCTTGCATTAACATATCAACCACCCCTTACTTTGAGCTGTCCATGCAAATTGTAAAGTTCTTGCCCATTTTGGGTCTTAAGTTCAAAAAACGAAGGTCATATATTGGTTCCACTTATATTTGATTCCCTTGCATTTCAAAGTAGTAATGGGTTTTTTAATCTTTCAGAACCCTTCCACAAACCTTGAGCATTACCAATCTAAGCCCATGGAGCTTCATATCTTGTGGGAATTCCTTGGCACTTGCCACCCATGATGGCCTTCACGTTTTTAGGGTCCATCAAAATTCCTTCCCTTGAAATAATATGCCCAAGATAGTGAATCTCCTTCTGAAAGAAAGAACCTTTTAGAAAAATTACCATACAACTTGTGTTATTTTAAGCGTGACAACACTAAACATGAGTGCTCCTCATGTTCCTTCTCATTTCTAGGATATATGAGAATATCATCTAAGAATCCTACATGAACAAAGCGTTCCAAATGCATACACAATACTCCATTAATGAGACTCATGAACATTTCTAGTGCATTGGTTAAACCAAAGGGCACCACTATGAACTCATATTGACCAAGCCTTGTCTTTAAGGATGTTTTAGGTATATCACCTTCCTTAATACTAAGTCTATGATAGCTTCATCACAAATCGATCTTTGAAAAATATATCACCCCTTTCATTTGATCGAATATATCATAAATTCAAGGTATATGGTACTTATTGTTCACTGTCGTTTTGTCCAAATATTTGTAATCAATACACAGTTGTAAGGAACCATCCTTCTTGTCAAACATTATCGGTGCACCCCAAGGTGAATACTAGGTCTGATGAGTCCTACGTCCAATAGCTCCTACAGATGCATCGACAACTCACTAAGTACAAGAGTCATCATCTTGTAGGCCTTATAGTAACAATAACTTCTCTTTTGGGAGGTTACCTTGGTAACTCATTGGGAAATACATCCTTGAACTCTGGTAACACATGATATTGATCTAAATATAGTCCTTTCTCCCTACATATAGCCTCCACTAAGTACAAACGATATCTTTTCCTTAGGAAACACTTTACTTTGATCGTTGAGATGAAACACAGGGAAACCATTTTATTAATACCTTGAATATGAATTTTTCTCCCTTCACCATTTAAACATAACAATCTCTTCCCATAATAGTCTAAGAAAGCTCAATGATCCTTGTTCTAGTTCATACCAATGATAAGATCATAAGTAATTAGTGAAGTGATATATACTTTGATCCTAGCTACACACACCTCTAGGTCCACAAAATAATCTTCGACATAAGGTCCTCATGCTTGCTTTACTCCCATTTCAACTAGATTAAAATCATCATGGTCTTAGGATACAGTCCCACATTTATCTAATGCAAATGGAGAAATGAAACTATCTATTACGCACAAATTAAATAATATTTTAACATTGTTTATTTTACTTGAAGACTCCACCACCATGTATTAATGCTCAGTTAGTTGTTTTTCACTATTGCATAGACCTAGTGATTTCTACTAGAATTTCCTATCAGGGCCTTTCCCTTCTTATCCTTGGTGCTTGCTTGAAAATTTGAGCAGTCATGCTGAAAATGGGGACCTTCGCATCTCCAACAAGAAATGTGGGATGGGGTTTGAGTGCTAGTTTATGGAGATATCTAAGATGAGTTATGTCCCATGGATTCCCTGCCTTTGCTAATTTCCCCTCATGAATTCCTTGGACTCTCATGAGTCCTTGATGATACTTGAGATATTTTATTGGGTACCGCTCTTGGTGTAGGCCTATTGCCATAACAAGGTGGCCTAGAGCACCCTCATGGAAACGTTATGTGGGGCCTTCCCCATGTACCTTGATTGTTGTGTGGTGATCGTTTTTACAGCCCCTCTTTGGTCCCCTTTAGAGCCTATACATTCTTCTGCATAATGGGCACATTTCATAACATCTGGCAATGAATTTGGTTTCTACATCTACACAAGGGATATCATCTTGTAATTCAACCCATAAACAAAGCGATTTTCCTAATGTTGATCCGAGTCCATGTAGGATACAAACTTTAAGATTTTGATGAATCATATATCATACTCCTCCACATTTCAATTCCCTTGTACTAAGATGTGAAAGGATTATACTTGATCCTGCACAAAGAATGTTTTTTTAGAACCTATCTTTAAATGATTCCCTTAAGATGGTGTTCGTATTGAGATGTAATTGCTTTTCAACGTTTCCCAAGCAGTTCAATGCATGGTCTCTCAATTAAAAAACAACTATTTCTAACTTTTAGATGGAGGTATTATATCTCAATGCAAAGCACCTCTTCATGCTCTCTAGTGATGTCTTTGCATGCTATCCGATCCACGTAAAATTCTGGAAGCTTGATTTTCTAAAGCTCCCTAGCAATGTCCCGGGGAGGAGGCTCTTGCTCCAAGTTCATTAACATTTTGGGATTATCTTTCCTCAACTGTGGGGGCTCCTTCTCAACAATAGGGACATCACTTTCTCTTGGAAGCATCTTAAGTGTCTCGTTAATTGTATCTAATGAGCGTATTATAACAACCATATCAAGTGATCATACTGATGGTGCTTTCATTGTTGTATCAGGAAAAGGTGTTTCCTGACCTCAATCCTCATTAACCATATTGATTTTACATCACATCAACATGGTTTGTAAGTAACATTTTAATTCACACTACTAGATTACACAATGATATGCGTAGGTGTAACAGTTAAGTCACACTGGTATATTACACAATGATACGCGTAGGTGTAAGTATCTTTTACATTTGCTTGTAAAGAACATATTAGAGACAATAGTGGTGTTGCATGACCTCAACCTTAATTTGCAATATAATTTAATTAAAATAATTAAATATATAAATAATAATAAGCCAATTATATAATTTTGATTTATAATAATTAATTTTAAAAATAAATAATAAATAAATTAAATAAATTAAAAATTTTATTTTAGAAAAGTTTCAAACTTTATTAATCACTTGAGGCCATGCATGAGATCCACTCATCCTCATGGCCTCATGCACCTTACCCAAAATCAATATTTTAACAAGGTGAATAAGTAGCAAAGTTACATATTCCATGCTATTGATTTGTAAATTAGTAAATTAGATTTTCATTGAAGTTTAAAATTAGTAAATAACACCAACAATATAAATAATTTTTTTTTTCACTCTCTCACTAAACTATTGGAAAAAATAGATCCATCCCATGCTAAAGTTGAAGCCTTTAACAAAAAATATCAACATATGAGCCATGCTGAAGCAACATATGAGCCATGCTGAAGCCTGATGGCAAAAACATCAACCGATGAGCCACCTGAGCATGAATCTAGCTTTAAAGCCCATGCATAAATATCATAGTTACATGGCATCCCAATTTTAGTGTTATCTTATATACAAGCTATGTATGGATCTTGTTAAAGCCCAAGCACTATTATCTTTAATACATGGATCTTGTTAAAGCCCGGGCACTATTATCTTTTATACAAGCTGTGTATGGATCTTGTTAAAGCCCCTACAATATTATCTTTTATATAAAAGGTTTATGGATTTTGTTAAAGGTTTATTGAATGCTGGGCGAATTCCTTCGCTATCAATCCTTTCTAACAGCTAGTTTATCTCTTCAGCTGGATGCCCATTAATTTCCAGATATCAATGGTTGTCTTGCCAATATTGTTTAACTTATTTGGGGCTTCTAAATTGAGGAATTCTTTTTTATCATTGCCAGAACATTCCTTATTATTGGGCAGTTATTTCTTGATGAAAAATCATTTTTTAGATCGTCGTCCCAAGGTTTGTCCATTGCTTTGCAGTTATAAATTGAAGAAAAATCATTTTTATCATTGTGGAAATGTTCCTCATTGTTGGGCAATTATTTTTAAGTAAAATCATTTTTCACATTACAGGAAGGTTTCTCCATTGCTGGGCAGTTTTAAATTGAAGCAAATTCGTTTTCATCATTGCCAAAATGTTTCTCATTGCTGATTAGTTATTTCTTTGAAGCAAAATAGTTTTTCACATTACCCAAAGGTTTCTCCATTGCTGGGCAGTTATAAATTAAAGCAAAATTGTTTTTTACATAGTAACATAATTCTACGAATAAGAAAAGGAAAAAATAAGTAACCAAAAAATCCAATACTAACAGTAAACTTCTTATATATAATATTTTTAATTAAATATACAACACTATATATAACATTTGCATATACTCAAACATACACAATATTTTTAATGAAATATTACATATCAACTATTAAATTTTAAACTTTACAAAATTCATTATTTTTCTTAAACAAATTACTTATAATCAAATTTACTCTTTAAAAATAAAAAATATAATGTAGTTAATGCAAGAGAGAAAACTCTTAAGGAGTAATAGTTATTAATTATTTTAGAAATAAAGTAAATAATATTTACCACTACTTACATTTGGAATTAATTAATGAATCTTTAAATTGTGTTAGGGTTACTTTGAATGTGGATTGAGCAAGGATATAAGTGGTTTTGGACACATGGTTTTGGTAACCAATAAATCTAGTATTGCTATTATATTTGCACATTTATTTTCTTTGGCATATTTTATTCTTATTAAAATGAATTAAGAAGTATGAAACAATATTTTAACAAGGTGAATAAGTAGCAAAGTTACATATTCCATGCTATTGATTTGTAAATTAGTAAATTAGATTTTCATTGAAGTTTAAAATTAGTAAATAACACCAACAATATAAATTTTTTTTTTTCACTCTCTCACTAAACTAAAAAATAGATCCATCCCATTTAACAAATTTAACATTTTTCAAATCAAACGAAACGTGAAGGCTCAAAGCCTACGAACCAGAAGGCCGAAACCATAATTTTACAGAGCTAATCAGACACGTGCATTAAGCAATAACTATTTCAATCCTAGTCTTCACAATTTTTAAAATTTATTATTTTAAGTACGCATTTTTATTATGTTATTAAATAATAAGACAATATGGTTGATTGCGTACATGTTACTGTCTTCATTTCTCGCTGCTAAAATAACTTCTGCCATCTTCTGTTTCTTGTCATCACCAACATTTATGGTGAAGACTTGAACGTTCTGCATTCTAATGTAATTGATTGTCAGTAGAAACATTTAAGGTGAAAGTTAATATAACCTAGCAATCCGCCATTGCAGTGTAATGGTCACCCATTCCGTTGGCACAGTAGAAACATTTAAGGTGAAAGTTAATATAACCTAGCAATCCGCCATTGCAGGGGAATGGACACCCATTCCGTTCGCACTGTGATCAGCAATGAGGTTATTCTGTTACAATGCCTCCAAATTAGGATGTTAAAGTTAAAACCTAAATTTTGAAAGGGAATTACACTTCTTTTTAGTATTAGTGAGAAGTATGGTACCAACATTTTCGGGACTCGATTTTCTTCATTCAAAATTTCCTATCGTATCGAATTCGAAATCGCACTTGGTAACCATGAATGCAACAAATTTGTTCCTTCAACAGTGTTCCCTGCCCATAAAAAAAATGCTTACTTCAAAATAATCAAGGTAAACAATTCAGGCTCTCTAAAAAAATTGCTAAGATTGAGCTTGATTATTAAGCTCTAGTTTGTTTGTTCAATATGACCATTTGACAGACATGAAAACAAATTGAACTCAAATCTATGGACTGCCATAATGAGCAGTCATGAAGGAAGATAACTACATGGTAAAACTAGAAAATAATAATAATAATAAAAGAACAAATTTGTCTGAACTATGAATGCAGCAAATTTGTTCCTTCAACAGTATTCCGTGCCCATTAAAAAATATATGTTTACTACACAATAATCAAGGTAAACAATTCAGGCTCTCTAAAAAAATTGCTAATATTGAGCTTGATTATGAAGCTCTAGTTTGTTTGTTCAATATGACCATTTGACAGACATGAATACAAATCGAGCTCGGAATCTATGGACTGCCATAATGAGCAGTCATGAAGTCATGAAGGCAGATAACTACAAGGCAAAACTATAAAATAATAATAATAATAAAAACAATTTATATATGAAATGGGAAGAGCTGTGGCAGCAGGAAGGAAAACCTTTGAACTAGCATGAGCACTGTTCCACCCAGCTAAGCCCTTCACCATTTTTTTGATTATTCATGAAATTGAAGAGCCTGATTATTACAATTCAGGCCAGCAAAGCTTGGCTCTCAAAATCCATAAGAAAGCATATTAAAACCCTCTGAATTGAATGTAAAAAAAACATTTACAACCAACAGACTTACTTTGCAGTACATCATGCCCAAAAAAATACAAGACAAAAACATAACCTGCAGACTTATTTTGTAGTACATGATGCCCAGAAAAACATAATCCGATCCAGTCTCTTTATCAATGCAAATGAAGAGAGTCTATAAAGAAATAGTAGCAAAATATGCTTGCAACTGCACCAAAGTCACCGCATGATTGCATTTCATGTACCACTGCAGTGCTCTTTCTCACATAGTAGTCCATGGTCCTTCACGCATTCCAAATTGCATTGTATAGGAACTAATGCTGCTCTGTGTCTTCTTCACCTCTATCATGAAATAGAGGAAGCAATAGAGAAGACTCATTCTATTGTGTCGTCATCGTTGTCTGGTGATTTTAAAGAAATAGCAGCTGCTATCTTACTTTTATATTTATTATATTACACATATTGCAACGAACACAACACATCCTATTTTATAGGATTCCTGAAAAGAGAATGGATTGAATCCATGATTTTTCCATTGCCAACTCTTTCCTCCACTTGATAAGATAATAATGTACTTGATAAGATAATAATGTATGGGCTCTGACCCTTCACAACTGTGCAACTACAGGCCTGGTCATTTCATCGTTGCTGGTCATTTCATCGTTGCAGGTCTGGTCATTTCATTGTTGGAATCACTGAGAGGTCTGCGTGTACCATTTCAGGGTTCAGAGTTTTGAAAAGCTATAGGAAAAAGGTTGCCGAAGCCCCCATTACGGCCTACGAACAGCTTTAGGCCCATGGAGACATGTTTCAGAAGCCAAGAGGAATGGAAGAAGAGATGCATCCATTTAAGAAATAGAGGGGTGGTTGTTGCATGCAGATTTCCACGACCATCGAATGGCAGAGCATTGAAACCACCACTTCCAGTACATTGAAAGGGTTTGCAGAGAAGATATTAGAGTTGTTAGGGCAGGGAAAACAAAAAGGTAATTCGGCAATAAGAAGACTACTTACAAAAACATTAGAAAACTTAGTAAATAATAGTAAAAACTTCCCTTCTTTTAGGGAATAATTTAATGTAAGGTTTTGGGGGTTGGATTTTGTTTTTATGTCTCCTGCGTTCTTCCTTGGCTTTACGAAATCAACTGCAACCAATGCAAGTTTTATTTATTTGTTTTTGACTTATTATTTGTTTGTTTTTTTAATTATTTTTTAATGATCAATTAAAAAATTTAAATTTTGGATCTCTTTCAAGTATAATTATCATTTTATATAAAAATATTTTTTTTAGGTTTCTTTGATTTTCAATTGAAATTTTATTTTATTTTTATTTTTTTAATCATGAGTTTCATCCCTAACCTCTGTCTCTGCCTTTTTTTTAAAAATTTTCTTTACATATGGGTGGCCTTAGGGCTTCTCTGCATCCATCCTCTCATATCGGCCTTGATTTCATGGCTGTGACTTGTGGGACTAGGGTTTACCCCTATTGTTTTTTTGTTTTCTTTATTCAGAGTGTAGTGGCTCGACCCACCTATTCGTGCCTGATGGCTATGCCCACAATGAGCATGGGTCGTGGGCACTGTGACTTGCAATGTATGGGCCAACCATGGCTCAGATGGCCATAGCTGCTAAGATCACTAATGATAGCTGCTAAGTCGACTAATGATGGGCTATTCCTACATTGACCTAAATGGCCATGACTACTAGGATGACATGGGAATTTATAGTTGCTGGCTAACTAGAATCTCCATTTTATGATGCGGGTCTTGTGAGCAAGGTGACTTCCGTTCAATTCTTCTTATAGGTGAACTAGTTGGAAGAAGAGGCCCCAAAATCTACCCAAGTTGATGGATAGTGTGATTTAGGCCAGATACAATCTTCATGTAAGTTTGATAGAATGAATGCCTCTAAATCATAATTTCTGAAACAAAAAACTAGTCCATTAAATAAACAAGTTTCAAGCAAACTATATATATAAATATAAATATAAATATAAATATAAATATAAATACTATGAATAAAAATAAATATATTTATTAAACTTTGTTTTTTCTTCTCTATCACTTAGTTAATATAAATATATCATATAAAAACCTCAAAATTATATTTTAAATCAACATTAAAAAAATGATAAATTTATCTAGATTTATTAATTTTTTTAAATATTTATGTGAAATACAATCTTTTTCTTTTTTAATCATATTTTTCTTACAAACATACATATATACATGTCAATCACTGAACTATTTACACATTTTTATGTTTAGACTTATTTTGTTTCTTCATATATAAATATTTACATATTTTTTTATATTTTCATTATTTATTTACTTTTTTTTATCTTAATAACTATATAACTATAGTTTTGTTTGTAAGTTAAACAAATTTTTTATAAGTCATAGTAAGTTTTTGTTTGTTAAGACTTAATGTAAGGATGGATTCACGAATAAGGCATGATGTTCTTTAATACTCATCTCATAAAGACAACAGACTTATGTTAAATTTTGTACAGCAACCATTCATAGGCTTGTTCCCCTTTGCGGAGTATAGAACTAAGTTCCATTTTTTTGTGTAATAAATAGTTTTTATAGGTAGCTCATCAACCTTGCCTTCAATAATAAAATGATCTTTCGGTTTATAACATTGTTTTTTATTTAAGTTTAGAATTATGGGCTGCTTAAATTTCTATTTAAGTTTAGATTTTTTTTAATGTCCATTGCCTTAAATGATACAATATTGGAACTTCAAGCTCTAATTCTATATGTAGCATCCACTTTAATAATGGTTGTTATGTCCCCGACAAGGGGAGATATATGAATCGGTCACCGCTATTATTTGAACTAATTTGTAATAACTTTAACAAAAACATATAATCTTTGCTATAGTTTGTATCAATTTATTTTGGGGAATTATTTAAATTTTGATTTATCTTACTTTCTATTGGTTTATATAGGTGACGTAGGCATGGGATTTTGTGCCCCAAAACCCGGCGACGAGCTTGCATAAGCATAAAATTATCATCTTGTTCCTGACACCCACCCTACCGTGTGTGGATGAAAATACAGTGGGCAGTTACAACGAACGAGGAACAAGGATTAGTTCATAGATTGAAATGAAATTTTTTTGTGTTTTCTAAAGTGTTTCAATGGTTTGATTTTTGGTTGTATTATTTCTTTTTTGTCCTATTTGAGTGGGATGGATTATTTGTTAACTAAACAACCTTGGTGAACCTAAAGTTTAAAAGTGTTTTTATTTAAAATTAAATGAAAATTGTTATTCTGTAAGCCGCTGGTTGGTTGGAAAATGCTGTCGCCTTGGAGTCCGCTCTGAGGCGTTGGCGGCAGTATGATGTGAGCAAGGATTAAATAAATCTTTAAAGGTTTTTAGGTGGCGAGGTTTCTGCCGTCGAGTGATTTTGGTCTGCATGTGCGGTGGTTCTCGGTTTTCATGTGGTGGCTAATAGCTATCATTCATGCTCCTTTTGCTTTGAGTTGCCTGATGCTTTTCTTTCAGCTCTAAAATAGAAGTCCCTTTTTGAGTTGTCTGAGGCTTTTGAATCAGCTCTAAAAGCAGAAGTTTTGTTGTGATTGAAGATCTTAAAGGCGGCCTGTGTTCTCTAAAATGGCCGATACTGGTGATGGTCACAGAGTGCTGGAGATTGGCAATGGTCACGTTGCCGAGGTTTGAGAAGCTTCCCACGTTGCTAGGGTTTGAGTCCACTCAACCAAACGTTGTGGAATGAAACTACAGACACAAATAATATAATAATATTGGGAATGTGTCTGCCTGGCTCACATGGCAAAAGCTCTGTGTTACTGTTTCTATTAGCAGCGATGAAACTCAGAATGTACTTCAAGGCTTGACTGGATATGCAGATCCCGAAACCCTAGCGGCTCTCATGGGTCCTTCGGGATCTGGAAAATCGACGCTACTAGATGCACTTGCAGGTATAATGTATTAACTTTGTGTTTTTGCATAGAATTCTGTCCGACAGGAGACTGGATTCGAGGAAAAATTTCATAAACAATGATACCGAGTTGGGTTGTAGTTTTTCTTTCAAATTTTGGACTTTGAAGTGCACCTGTTCATGGCGAGAAAAATGCTAAATTTTTACTCTTTTGTTGTAAGAAACCAGTCAGGAAATCCTTGCTTGTGTGTAAATTTTGTATGGGAAGCTAATTTTATCTTAATGATATCAGGTAGGTCGAATACCAACACTTTTCAGTCTCAATCGATTAAGCTAAATGACCGCAAGCAAAAACTTTCTTTTGATACTGCGGTTTGTTGACATGATTGAGAGAGAATTTTGTTATGGTAGAAAAATTGTGTTTTTTTTATGGTCTCAATTCGAAATTTCGTTTAATATCATGTCGTCCAGATTAATGCCTGGTTCAAAATTTCCACATGGAAATGATATAACGAATAGCCATAGTAGATGTCACCCAGAAAATCTGTGTTTTCATTTTGAATCGTTTTTATTTTTATTTTGAGAGGATGCGTTCGATGTTCATGAAAGCATTTCGGAGCACCCCTCTCTGCTTGTCATCTCTATTTGCCCCACCCATCATAGTAACAATTACATGAGCATTTCTCTCGACCTCATTGAATACCCAGTTAAAAGAAGGGGACACCTCTGAGGGACGAAAGGGATTTTAGCCGTGTTGGAGTAGATGGCATAGTCCCCCCTTTAATCGCCCCTGGAGGGGATCCTGCTATTTCTTCTTGGGGGTAGATGGCTCTGTCCAGTTGAAGCGTTGAGCAGGGGGGACTATTCATTCCAAACTGTAGGATTCATTGGATACATAAAAAAGAGGTTTTTTACTAATTGTGGCACATCAATGCATGTCTTAATTACGTCTTATCCATCATATTCAAGCCTTCTTACTCTCTGATCTTTACTCCATCACCCCATGGATAGGCACTGGTTTTGGTAAGCCACCATCATTTTATTACCTAAATATAAAATCTCTAAGTTCAACTGTTATAGCCAATAAATCCATCAGGAATATCATCCGTAAAAAACCTCCCAAAATTCTTGCACCGAAATAAAATGATCCAGAAGCTGACTCATGGGGTGCAATAGAACATCAAATACTCAAATTGTGGATCATCGCCCGTGCATGTTATCCGGAATACATCATAGCCAGATCTGTTTTAGCCACATCAGCTGCACTGGCAGTAACAATTTGCATTTTAAGTTCAATCATTGCATGGCTTATCCAGGGTCCAATCGTCCTCCAATTTGGCGTTCCCGGTTCTTGGTTAAAATTCATCACAACTATCCTACAAGTAGTATTCATCCTAATAGGATGGGCAATGATCGGTTGGAGATGGCTTACCTCTGTTACTTACTATGGAAGATGGCAATGGAAGGAAGAGGACACCTGGCGTAGCTCTTTCTTGGTAGAAGACTTTTGGACGAGGCATATCGTTGAGTTGCAAGAAGCTGCCCACTTTATATAACTGTTTAAGTCCGGGCAGTGGGTACGCATCACTTTATAGAACTGTTTGAGTCTCGGCAGTAGATCACTTAGCCCTGTAACTGCACTAATCGCTTATCCACCGGCAGGATCCGAAGCTACATTATGGGGGTTATTGGAGTAGACTTGGGCTTAAGCAGTAACCAGTATATGCCCACATATTATTGTAGAAGACCCTCTGCTGGAGGTTTCGCATTGACCACGCTGTTTATTACACAGTTTTTTCGTTTTGTCATTGGCATTCTGGGATAAGGTAGCGTATATGAAAGGGTTCATTTTATTTTTTGGCTTAGTTTCTGGAATATTGTGTGGCTGTAGCAACAGCCTGAAAGTCCTCTGTTCTTTGAATTCCCGATCTGTAGGTTGCAGATACAATATGTCAGGCTTTCTTGAAGATTGCTAAAAGGAACCTTGAAATGATGGAAACTTGTTTGCTTAGGGATAGATTGCAAATATAGGAAACTTTTGGATAAGATGAAAATAAAGACTCAAGGGAATTCACTTGATTTCAAGATCAATTTCCGTTAAATAAACTTCTTGATGCATAACCAACTTGTAAATTCTACTGTGAATGCTTCAACTCAATGCAATGGCTGTATTTGGATACAGATTCAACCACAACTAGTTAGTGTAGGAAGGTGGATACATGATATACTAGTTCTGTCATACAGTGACTTTTATTTGCCTTTTTGTGCATCATGAGCTTGTAATATTTGATAATTTGGTGGTTTTTTTTTTTTTTTTTCATTCAAAAAAGATCTTATATATTGGATATATAAAAAGGTATCACCAAGATATTTACAATTTTACATCCAAGTCGAATGTAACACATAGTCCCTAAACATATTCATATCTACAGACCAGAAAGTTCAAAATAAGTTCAACTTCTCATCATATTATCCAGATATCCTATCCACTCGATATTCCCCATCTGGTTTCTACCATGGCAATTTATGTATTAACCAATACATATTTTACCCCCGGTATGAAATACCAATATGAACCATAAGATATATCAATCTTATGCGTTCAAACAGAAAGGTCAAAAAACTAAAAAGAGCCAACAAAGGTAAATGCAGATGGATCATGTCCATCCCCACGGGCCACCAAAAAATGTCCAAGAGGGCCCGCTAATGCCTGCTTTGATAAGTGATCAGCCTCACAATTAATCTCCCGATATATATGCTGGATGCTGATCTTCAAAAATTGCCGCTTCAACTGTCTAATACGTTCCATCCAATATGTAAGGATAACTGCTTCCAATTGAATAGTGCCTTCAAACCATTCAACAATAACCTGGGAGTCACCTGCAATTTGTAGTGAATCGATACCTATGGATCTAGCAAAGTGTAGTAAACTCCACAATGCTAGTAATTCTGATCGGGTGTTAGTACCAAATCCACAATTCCACTTAATGTAAAATCTGCCCAGTAGAGGCGATATGAGGATAGCCCCAACTCCACATTTTTTACCTCCATCCTGTGAGGCCCCATCGAAGTATCCAACAGACATGTCATGTTGAAAGGAAGGTGGCAGAATGATACGAGAAGGTTTTACACGGAGACGAATGGGACCCTCATTCCATAAAAGCTGAAGCTTATTAACAATCTGGAGCGGAGTAGTTTTAATATTCCTGAAGATATGTGAGTTCCTAGCCAGCCAGATCAATCGACATATGTGAAAAGGTATAAGTTTCAGCTCACCACTAACCGCAGTCCAATTACTGAAAGCCAGAGAAATATTTGTTCCATTCCAGATATGTTCAGTATTATATAATAGACCAATTATATGCCATACCTGTACAGTAAAAGGACAGTTGATCATCAAATGTGTGATGTTTTCCCCGGCATCATGACAAAGAGAGCATATACCCGGGCCCTCGAAACCTCTTCTCTGTAATATATCCCATGTAAGAATGCGCTCCGCCATCAAAAGCCAAGAGAATAATATCGTCTTCAGTGGTAGCTTCCAATGCCACACCTCCTTAAACCAATTAGGGATATGGGCTGAGACAGTAGTATGGACAGATGAAGAATATGCAAGTGCCGCAGTAATATGTCCAGATTTCAAATTTTTACTCCAATACAGAGTGTCTTTAGCAAGATTCAGGCACAATCCAGAGTTTTTTAGTAGATAGGTATATTCCTTCCACTCTGTAGCCAATGTTCCATTAAGATTTAAAAACTGTGCATCCACCCAACCCGTGAAACCTTCATCTGTAACATGAAGAGCTGCCTGAGCCAAAAAATAAATCCGATTTTCAAGTAATTTATCCAAGAGAGGAGCTGATAGTCTGAACGATCCATTCAATCCCAATATAGGATCTCGTCCCACCCGAATGTTCCAACCATTTCCAGGACGTCATACTAACCATGGTTTCAGAATGGGCATAGCCTTCAGAAGGGCCCTCCAAATGTTCGATATGTTTCTATGGTCATATACCAATAATCTAATCCATTCAGTAATCGGCCAACCATGAATGTATTTGGCAGCTATCACCCTATGCCATAGGCCAGGTATAAATAAGCATCTCCACAAGTTTTTTGCGATAAGAGCTCTGCTGAATGCCCCAATGTCCTTTAGGCCCCATCCCCCAGATTCCTTAGGCTGGGTGAGTAATTCCCATCTCGCTAAGTAGATAGAAGGCTTAACGCTGCATCCAGACCAAATAAAACATGACATTCTGCTCTGAATCTGTTTTATGATTGCCCTCGGAATCCATGAGAGTGAGAACCAATATACAGGAATACTCTCCAGAACAGATTTAGTCAATATGAGTCTCCCACCAATGGATAAAAAGCGGAGTCCCCAATGTCCAATGCGAGTCTCAATCTTCTTTATCAGCCAATACCAGTCCCGGATCCTATAGGCATTTGGCTTCAGGTAATAGCCCAGATATCGGAAACCATCCTCAAGAGGAAATATATCAATAGTGAATAGCTGATGTAGCATCTCCAACCCGCCGGGGTCCCACAGTGAATGATAAAACTGTGATTTGTTTAAACTGATGTTCATACCCGTCGCATCACAGAAAATATCCAAGGCCCCTTTGATAGACTGCCATTCTCGAAGGGAGCTCCCACCAAATAATAGGATGTCGTCCACAAATAACAAGTGTGTCATATATATACCAGTAGTCACCTCAATACCCATAATATCACCTAGCGCAGTAAGATCATTTATCAATCTGCTGAAACCTTCAGCAACAAGGAGGAATAATAACGGTGACAACGGGCATCCCTGTCGCAGGCCCCTGGATGCCGAGAAAAATGGAGTAGGATTACCATTTACCAAAATAGAAAAATTAGCGGAGCACACGCATCCCATAATCCAGTTTGTAGTGTTCAGAGGGATACCGATCTGCAACAGGACCAATCGTAAAAAACCCCAGTCTACCCGGTCATAAGCCTTAATAAGATCCAATTTCAGAACCATTGCCTTTTTATGTTTTATCTTGATACTGTGAATAGTTTCTTGTGCAATGGCAATGGCATCTGATAATTTGGTGGTTTCTATTCTCTATTAGCATAACAGAAATACAAGCTTTTGTTATGTAATTGTTTTATAAGAACCTTTGCACAATTTTATATCTTTGTTTTTGAATCAAGGAATATGTCCTTTTTTAATTGAAGGTTATATACACTTTAGTTCTGTTATAATAAGTTTCAAAGCAAATGTAAACACTGTCAGTATATTTTGTAGTTTCTTTCATATAGTTTTTTTTTTAATTCACACTATAATTTTTTTTTTTTAATTCACACTATAAATAGAAAGAAACATTTTATTTGTTGGAAAAAAAACCTAAATGTGCATTCCATTGGGTTGTCTCGATACCTTAACCCAGACTTCCGTGGATGTGCATTCTACCTTGTCTCGAGATTATAACAAAGATTTCCATTGGTATAGTTTTGGTTCAATAAAATTATTTTTTAAATTCGTACTTATTAAATATATCTTAAAGACGAAGGAGATATATGGATGTGTCTCTATATAAACATTTCATTGGTGGGAGGATAAATAATATCAAAATGAATTATATGTTTTTAATCCATTTTTTAATGGGTTTGTTTGTATGATAATGGCAACAAGACAATATAATAACAAATTAGTTAGTAGTGACTATTAAGGTGATTAAGCTATCACAATAATTTCTAAGATTTGTAAACCACAATCTTCTCTTTTTCATATTCAATCTAGTAGATTGATCGTCACGGCTTCAACAAATAGTTATTGCGTGCTATATCTGTTGAGTCCTGGGAGTAGGCCAATAAATATTTCAAATTAGCTGAGTTCTAAACTTCCACCAGTTACGTTAGATTGTGGATATACGAAACATCTCCTTACTTTTGGGTCAACGTCTTCGAACATGTAAACATTAATGGCTTTTTTTAGAGTTGTCTAAAAATTGAGAAGAAAAATCAACAGAGCCACCAAACCAGCGTCACGCCCTCGGTAAAACCTCAAAATAATAAGTATATTAAATTTAATTAATTGGAAGCCCATGGCTTGAGTATCTATCGTTCAATATAACTGCAAAATTACAAATATAAGACATTAATCCTTCCATGTAGCATGGGATCATAAACCATGTCAGTTTACATTATATCTAGGTCTTGCAGTGTTAATATGAAGATGGAGATGGTGATGGAGCATCTAAAGCAGAATTTCGAGGAAAGAATTTCAAGGTTGCAATAAGAGCATCTGCAATCAGTAAATTTGCAGCATCACTAGGATGGTATTCATCCCAAAACAAATATTTCTTTCTCTTTCGACACAGCTTTGCAGCAACCACACAACTATAACATACCTATTTTTGTAGCATCCAAATCTATGGAACAAGCAACACCCATTGGGGAATCTGAGTCAAGAGTTGTTTTCGTTGAGGTAGCTTCATATTACTCGTTAAGTACATTGTGTATTTGAAATTTTGTGTAATGTGTACAAATATTTTCAATTCCTTTTCTTATAAATTTTATAAGATTATAATATAAATTTTTTAATTACAATAATAAAAAAATAAAAATAAAAATAAATTATTTAAATTTTTACAATAACACTAATTTTATAAGAATAAAAAAATGGATATTAAAAATATTTAACATAAGAAATACATAAATACATCAAAATGAAATGAGAAAAAAAGAATAAATATAGTTTTAAAAACTAGAAAAATAGACATCTATCCTCTAACCCAATCTAACCCAACGATTTAGGATAAAGGTCTCTCATTTTAAAAAATAACAAAACAATTATTATTTTAATGTTACCAAACTATATTTATCATATTTAAATAAAACCTTTGAAACCTTTAAATATTATAAATGGCACAAATAACAAAAATAACAAAACTATTATTTTTTTAATCTTACCCACCTATATTTTGAATGTGTGAAAATGGAAATAAAAAAATATAAATATAAATATAAATATCCTTTTTATTTAAGTTTTTACATACATAAATGGTAAAGATAAACACTAAATCACCTTTGAAAAGTAGTTATTCATAAAATATAAAAATGAAAATTGAAAAGTTCCATAAGGTATAGCGGGTGGATAAATTGGTGAACAAATACACAAAATAATTAGTTGGTGATCATGTTTAAATTAAAATTGCTCTAAAAATTAAAATAGAGAAGTTCCAAAAATAAAAAAGTGGCTTGGATAATTTGTTTAAACAAATGTAACAAACAATGTTTGTTTACTTGGTAATCATATTTAAATTAAAAGTGGTTTTCTAAACAAGTTTTGCTTAATTAGTGACCATGTTTATGTTTATGAAAATTTTATATTAAAATTTAATATAAAATTAGGGTAGCATGTGGCCAAATCAAATCCACATGAATAATTGAACCTATATAACTTTATTACTTTGAGAAATGGAGTAATTTTTTTCTTCCAAACCAATTAAATATGTTATGAAGATCAATCATAAAATACTTTTCTAGTCTTCCATATATCACATATAGTTAAAATTTTAATAAACTTTAATCATAAAAGGTTTTGAATATAGGCATAGTCACAATTAATTATTGATGCAACACCACTTCAACTTAAAGAAGCATGGATATCATAAGTCAATCATCTAAACATAGCTACCTACCAATACATTAAAAATCTTTTGGTTATTGGCACAAGTTTCAACATCATGAAAATTCTTCTATTCAAAAGAATTACTTATGTAGTGTAAGACTATTACAGATTCTCACATAATTTTTTTTAATCAATTATGCTTTCACCATTAATTTAAATAGATACAACAAAATCAACTTTAACTGGCAAACTAACTTTTTATATAAAAATGAATTTATAATTTATTACAATTGTTATACAATAATTTTTTTTCTTTTACTAAATATTGTATCTCGATAATTCATAGAAATAAAAAATAATTAAAATAAAAAAATGATAAACTACTTGAAAATTATATAATATATATATATATATATGAAACCTTTAACATGAAATTTAATAATATTAGCAATAAATTATTAGTTAAAGGTTGAATTAACTTGGATATGGCATACTAATGAGCTTTTATATTAAAAAAATATTAAGATACTATTTAATAATGATTTTTTTAATGGCAATTTCTCTTTATTATTAGGTTTAATTTCCAATTAAAATTTTGATTCTATTAATCAATGTTAAATGCAAATATATACATTAATAGTTGTTAATTATTTTGTTTTAAAAATAAAAATAAAAATATATACTTTAGTCCTTGTTAATTATTTTGCTTTAAAAAGTATGTTACAAATACATTTAAAAAACATTCAATTTTGTTAAAAAAATGCATTCTAACAAGATGTAAATACATTGCCACCTTGTCATACAATTTGTGTATAGAATGCACTTTACCTCTTTATCCATCATATTTTCCCTATGGTTCATAAAACATGATAAAAACTCATAAAAACAATACTAATTAATTATTCAAAAGATCAATACAAGGAAGGATAATAATAAAAGCATACTATTGGTTAGCATGTATGTACGGCTGTGTAATGTTATTACTAAATAAATAAAAGATTTGACCCCATAATTTTTTATGCATAACTTATTTATGTATTTGTATTATCATATGTATCAAAGTAAAGTACCTTAGTGTTTTCAAGTATGGCATGAAATCAAATTTCTTACAATTTATACAAGCCAATAATTAGTTTAACTTATTATATAGCAAATGAATTACATTTAGTTATTTTGAGGGAAAATGAATCCAAACATATATATATATATATATATATATATATATAAAATCTTTTAACAAAAGCTATTAGTGTTTTCAAGTTTTGCATAAGTCAATTTGCTTACAATTTATACAAGCCAATAATTAGTTTAACTTATGGTATAGCAAATGAATTACATTTACTTATTTTAGGGGAAAATGAATCCAAACATGTTTTTTTGTTTGCATATAAATAGAGAGAGAGATGTGTATAATATTTTAACAAAAGTTATTAGTGTTTTCAAGTATTGCATGAGCCAAATTGCTTACAATTTATACAAGTCAATAATTAGTTTAACTTATCATATAGCAAATGAGTTACATTTACTTGTTTTAGGGGAAAATGAAGCCAAACATGTTTTTTCGTTTGCATATTTTTTTTTGTAAGTACAGTCTTTTAACAAGAGCTATTAACAATGTCGGGGACATTGCCACCTCGTGGATCTTGTTAGTAAATTGATACAATATTGGAACTTCAAGCTCTAATTCTATATGTAGCATCCACTTTAATGATGGTTGTTAGTAAATTAATACTCATAACAATGAACGAAATTAATAAATATAATGTAAAGTTATATAATTATATATATTACTATTTCTTAATTGTTAGTATAATAGGTATATTAATTTTACAAATTTTTTGATTATCTATGTTAATTTATGTTGGGTATGTGATATATTATTTGCATGTGGGTGTAGGGGTGGGCATGCATTACATCTCCCTATGTTTCCCTTAATTTGTTTTTTCTATTTTATCGTAAAATATGTAATTTATCATGGTTAAGGGATTGGTGTATAAATCTAATTTGGGTTAATGAATTAGTGTTTTGAATGTTATGGAATGCCTAAATATTGTACTGTGAATGGCTAAGAAACACAATGATAAAGATAGAGGTGCAACTCTAAGTTTTGTTGGTTTTTCTCAGTAAGGGTTTCTAGGGTAAATATCTGTGTACTATGTGTATGACATTGTTTAATATTTTCTTTGCTTAATAATCTATATGCATTGCTTCATTTCACATTTTTAAATATTACATGTGGTATTAGAGAACGATTATTGGCTTTAGGGGGACACTTTTGTTACCGAGGGTTCGACTTGTTTGATAGATATCGGGTATGTGATAAACCTGGGTCGAGTGTGAGCTTTGCAACAATGATTTGTGTGTAACTTGAAAGAGAATGTCAAGTAGTTCTAGAATTGAGGATAAGAAACAACCATAATTTTGAGCTATGGGTGCTCAAAATGAAATATTGTCTTATAGATCAAGAATAGTGGATTGTTGTAGATCTAGGTACACAACCTACTAAATAAACACAAGAAGAATGGTATAAACTAGAAGGAAGGGAAAGGATTACAATTTGACTTTTCCTATTAGATTCAATATTGTTGAATGTATTTAGAGAAAACATTGCATTGAAACTATGGAATACGCTAGGGAGTTTGTATCAATCAAAGTCCCTAGTAAACATGTTTTTTCTTCAAAAGAAGTTGTATCACCTCAGGATGGATGATAGCGACACAATAACAATTCATCTAAATGTCTACAACACTCTGGTAAGTCAAATCACCTTTGTTGGTATGAAAATGGAGGAATAATATAAATGCATTACAATATTATGTTCTCTGTTAGGTTATTGGGATAATTTGATTGTAGCAATAGGTAGTGCTATTCAAGACACTTTAAAGTTTGAGGAAATAGTGGCATCCATGCTATCAGAGGAAATTAGGAAGAAAACCATGGATAGTCATAATATGGATGTCTTATTTGTGAGAGGTTGTCCCAAAGATAGAAATAAAAACAAGGGTCTGGGGGGGAGATCTAAATCTAAGGGTAGATCTAAATCTCTAGGAAAATCCTTGAGGAAATGTGATAAAGTTGGGAACTGTAAGAAGGGTTGTAGATCTAAAGATATTGATAAAGAAAAGGGATCCGATGATAACCCCTCCACGGAGTGTAATATCCCCACTTTTTACCCCATTGTATGTAAATGATAGCATGGTGAGTAGCTCAAGGCCAAGTTCTCACCATCGATTTCCCAATTATGCATCGACGATTAGATATAGCATAGTTGGATTGTGTGTTGGTTA
>LPNX010680943.1:245881-292594 GCA_001517045.1 Pseudotsuga menziesii | reverse complement strand
AGTGAAGCTGGAGGAAGATGATTCTCCACCGATGGTAAACAACACTTTGTATAGACAGTTGATTGGATGTTTATTGTATTTGACACATACTCGAACTGATTTTTGTTATGCATTTAGTGTTGCTTCTAGATTCATGGATCAGCCCCATGAGATCCATTGGAAAGCAGCCAAGAGGATCCTTAGCTTTGTTCAGGGAACAAGGACACATGGGATTTTCTATAAAACCAATTCTGACCTTGATTTAATTGGTTTTACTGACAGTGAATGGGCAGGTGATAGCACAGATAGGAAGTCCACTTCAGGTTATGTGTTCATGCTTGCAGAAGGGCCAATCAGCTGGTCAAGCAAGAAACAGAGTGCCATTGCACTCTCATCTACAGAAGCTGAATACAGAGGAGTTGTCAATGCAGCAACTCAGTGTTTATGGTTGCAGGGTTTACTTGGAGAGTGTGGTTTCGAACCTGAGTACTCAACTACCATATATTGTGATAACCAGAGTACCATTCGAATCTGCAAAGATCCAATTCAGAAGCAGACAACCAGACACATTGAGATTCACATGCACTACATCAGAGAGCTTGTGCATGATGGCACCATTCACCTACTCTTCTGTTCATCTTCAGAACAAGTAGCTGATATCTTCACCAAAGCATTTTGTGAGAAGACCTTCAGCAATCTCAAATCAATACTGGGGATTGTTGATCATGCTGTCAAAGCATGAGTGGAGACAAGATTCTACAATTTTGTTTTACAGTCCCTGTTTAAGGGAGGATTTTTTCAAGTTGGTTTTGCCTCTTTCCTTGGTTCATATGGACTTGCAGTATGTAAAAGGGTGACTAAGCCTTGTTGCTAGGCCCTATATTTTGATTTATTACTCATAAATTCAGGCTTAAGGGGGGGTGTTAGAATAATCAAACCCATAGTATTACCCACTTAGACATTAATTCATTTATTTTTGTCTTATTTGCCTAGTTCATGAGTCCCACCATGTTCAAGTTGCTAATTGCCTATCCATAGAGGTCAAACTTGCCATCTTTGACTCATGTAGCTCTTGGAAAAGCCTTAGGAATCAAATCTGCTTTATTCCTGGCCTCCTAGGCACCCTTCTGCTTTTTCTGCTTTGTTGACTGCTTTTTCAGTTTTTAAAGCACATAAGGAAAGCAAGACTAGGTGAGGTGAACCTGTTTTATTCCCCTTTCATCCTCCACTCTTTCCTCCATGCAAAAGCATGTATGAGCTGCCATTCCACCACTCATTAGCTTGCCCATGCGCCCTTTCCAATTCGTGAGCCTCATGACAGATTTGGGATCAGCTTTTTACACCTATGGGGGATTTGCCTATTTTGGGTAAGCCTGCTTTATGCTAGATTTGGATGCTTCCTCATGCATTTGATTTCTTCATGTATTCTATTTATTCAGTAGCCTATGATATTACAGGGTTGGCTATTGTACACTGAGTTAATATAATTTTGTGTTACAGCTCCATTTTCAGTCTCCATTGTTGAAAATTTTGCATGATCAATTGTAATTTGTTGTGAGTGAAATTAATCTATTGCTGGTCAGAATTTCTACAATGGAAACAAGCTGAAATAGAAATAGTTCACATCCAACAAGTCCATATCAAACATTTGAAACCCCACAATGCTTTATCCAGCCGAAAATATAATTCTTTATTATAAGATGAAATAGTTCTTCTTGCAATAATCTTACACAAAGATAGTCTGAAAAAAGTGTAGAAATTCTAAAGCCTTGATGGCATAAGGAATTTCATAAACAGGCTAAGGATCTAGGCACACAATTAACCTAACATAGAATTGTAGAGAATTAGCATAAGGAGAGAAGAAGAAGAATTAATGAAAACACATTAATAAATGATCAATAAATGATAATTGATATTATTACATAGGTAATACATCCTTATAAAGGAAAAAGGAGTTGCTAGAAGACAACTCAAGCTAGCTCATAAAGCATGCTTACTAATTATGATAAACCCCATAGTTGACTAAAGCACTTTCCAAATCTATCAAGCACCTCATGAATTAGCAATAGCATGTGTGAGTGATGATGAGTGAAGGAAATACTTGCTAATCATAGAATATGGAGATAAAATAATGGAGGATGGATTGGAAACAAAAGCTGCCAATTTCCTAGTTGACTAGCTTTACCTTATCCATAGAAAAGCAGGATAAAGCAGAAAAAACAGAATAAAGCAGATTCTGCTATAAAGCGCAGTTACCAATTCTGGATGGCCATAAAGTGGTCAAGATCAAGCCAGAATCAGAAATAAATCATTCCTAAGATATAGATGGCAAGTTTTGACTCTAAGGTGCAAGTGGATTCCAACTATCTAAGCTAGCGCATAGGAAATTAATCAAATAATGATTAATTATTTTATGAGTGGGTTTATTATATTCCAACAAAAAGGTCCTTTGATACATCAAGCTTGTCTATATTTATACAAAAAACAAAAAGTTTTGGGATACCCTCATTGTCTTTTGGGCTTCCCCAACCTTTCCCCTACAAAATTTTGTCTTTTAGCTTGTGAACAAAAAGATAAATACAATATATTACATTCTTTGTCAAAGTGCTAGATAGTCCAACTAAGAGGGTCTAGCCTGCTCGTTCATAAACTTTCTCCATACATTTGCCTCTGGTGCTATATTCTCAAAACCAGAGGGTTCGAGAAATTTGATAGTAATTTCATGATGAGCAGCCTAGGATTTTACGCCCGCTATCCTGGCAGGAATCAAGCACAGCTGGTCTTCCAGCAAGTGGATACTCACAGTTGCATGTGCTATTTCAATCTTAAGTATCTTTTCATATAACTCCTTGACTTGCTGAATGGCCTGTTCATATTCATTGCATCTCTCTTGTAATTGTTTCAAAAACATTTCATGCTCTGGCAGCACTTCTAATCTCTTTGCAGCCGAGGTCTGACACCAATTATAAGTTAGGAGAGCTCTCCTACAGAATTCAGCATATGAATTCTTTGTTTTCTTCACTGTCTCTTTTAGTTCTTATGCTGATTTGCTAGCAAACTCAATCAACTCATATTTCAGCTTTAATGTCTCCAGATCTTTGACAGATATATCTATTGGATATTCCTTATTCGTTTCTGCCCATGTCATCCTTCCCTACAGAGTTTCTAGGATATCCTGTGTTCTATCCAAAAAATAACAAGTAGTATTTACAATTTCCTCTAATCTGATGTCGATCTGTTGAACTTTAAATCTGTCTTCCACCATATGCAGTTGCATTTGATGAATCTTCTTTCAGAGCATAAGGTCATGCTTCTTTAAAGGCTCAATATCAACCTTCTGCTCCATAGCTGTCTTTAGTGAAGTTGCTATTGAATTATTTTGGTCCTCCAAGGCTGCTATCTCAGTTTCATATAACTTAGCCTTCCCTTCTACAGTGGTCTTCTGCATTTCCAGCTCTGTCACTTGACCTTCCAATCTGCCCTTTTCCTTATTCAATTCTTTAATTGATAATCTAAGTTCATCCCTCTCGGCTTCCAAACTCTGATATTTCTATTGTAGCTTTCCCAACTCTGCCAAGGTGGTCTGGGAATTCTTCTCTATATTTCTTGTAGATATTACCAAAGCATCTTTATCTTCCTGTAAATTCTGACATTCTGCCTTTGATATCTCGACCTCATCAATCATTGTTCTTCTGTTCTCAACCAGTTCTCTGCCTCAAGTACTAGTTTGTTAGCTTACTCCTGCCTGTTTTTTCCTTCCTCTTCTTCTTGCCTTTTCTGCTTCTCAACAGCTTTACCTTTACCACCAACAGTAGCTATCTTTTGCTTGAATATTTTCCTTTGAGCTATCATGTTCCTAGCATTTTGGAAGGTCTCTTTGTCCTTATCCCAGAAATTGGTATATTCAAAATGTACTCTAGCTTCTGTGCAATAATCAACGAATTTTCCCTTAGAGTCATTCCTGTGGAAATTCATTTCACCGAAATGAAAATACTCCAATTGCTTGACAAATTCCAGTGCATTCTTCACCGTGGAAAATTTGTAACTTCCAACAAAAAAGGGCACTGAAGGATAGCCTGCCTTCTTCTGCTCAAAAAGAAAATTTCCTATCCCATCAATATACAACTATCTCACAACCTCCTTCTGAATTACATAGTCTGTTGCATACTTTGGTAGAAGAGAAGGGGCTCTCGAACTACCACACATTCTTAGGTGCAAGCCTTCTTCTGTCAGATAATAGCTTCTGTATTCTTACACAACTTTGAAAGCTTCTTCTGACACACAATTGATTTCGAGCAAGAAAATCAAAGTATATAATTGCATAATGAAATGATCACAAATCTCCCTATAATGGCTGTAATATTTGTGGGCCCAGAATAATTTATAGGTCGCATATACTGTAGCTTGGTCCTTATCCAAATGGCACTTTAAAGCTGGGAAAGGATGAGTGCACAAAATGCAATCAATCAAAATAGAACTCATGTAAAATTCTGACTTCTTTTGGGACACTCCTCCCAATGTTGCGCTTATACAAGTTGACATACTGTTGGATACTATACTTGCCCAGTTAAAAATTGTACCTTGTGTAGCAACAAAATAGATAATTGGTATCCAATCCATTTTAAAACTTTTTTCATTAGCTCTTCCAAAGATTATGTTCAACATCAAAGCTATGAACCTATATGGGGTATGGATAGTTGATGTTTCATACTCTCTAAAAGGCCTTGTGCGGAAGTTTTTTCTTGGTATCATCATCTTCTTGACTGTTTCCACCATGTCTAAATTCATCTCCTTTAACCAACTTTCAATCAGATAAGTTTTTGTTGTTGGTAAATTATATGCCATAGATACATACTAGCTGGGCTATATGCAGCATAACCATGTTTTGTGGTATTTTCCAATATCATCCTTCTTACATCTGCCCTAGGTAGAATCCGCCCTATCACCTCTACACATGGGAACAACTCAGGCCTAGTAGCTACTTTCATAAGGGCTGATCTTTCAATGTTCGCATATATGGGCATATCTTCAAAACCAGCATCTAGAACACTCTGGCTTGAAATCATCCTATATACCTCTCCCCATTTGTGTTCTGGATCAACTCCAGTAATAGCTTTAGTATCTTCATAGATGAGTTCCGCTCTAGTTATCACCTCCACTTCAGGTTCCTCTTCAGATGCTTGGGATTTATTCTTCTGTTTTCGCAGCATATTGTTGTATTGATAATTTACCTGTAGCCATTATACAACAAAATCTCAGTCTATTTATCTCTAGCAATCAGTGTAGTGAGAAAACAACAAAACCACCACACCTTACCATTTGATCAATATGCATACTGAAAAATATTATTAACACCCACAGCCTTTCTGAGTGAGAGACTCTAAACAAAGAGAATCTACCAAATATCCCTCTGCCCCCAAAACTACCAAAACTCCGCTAGCTTAAATCCCTAACCTCTTCCAGCTTACTAAAACATCTATATGCACATCTCGACTGAGGAAAGGCTCATATCGCCTGTCTTCTCAAAACAAAAAATTCTCAAACCCTTATAGTTATGCGGCCCTCCCATATCCCATGGAAACATACTGGAAAAGAGGGCACGATTGTTTAAACCTATGCTTAAAATGAAGAATACATGAACAGGGCGGTGTAGATAGCGAAACGCTCGTCTGCACCGTGCCCTAATCTTCCACAAAACTGTCACAGACATACTCATGGTTGCACAGAGGCTGGTTGGAAAAACCTAATCGGACAAAAAAATTAAAAATTCTCACAAATAAGCAGGCCGCATCCTAAATAAAGGGAGTTCACTGCAAGAAAACCACAAAAAACACGTAAAACCTTACCCTACAGCGGAAAACCTAACCCTATCCACCCTGGCTGTTTAAAAAAAAAAAACAAATTTTTTTTTTAGGGACGGATGCTACCTCGCAACGAAGTGGCAGGCGATCTGGACAGGAGATGACTTCCACGGGCGCAGAGGAGAACCTATAGAAGCTTGAAAGTTGTGCGCAAACGATAGGATGGCTCTACGATGAAAATGACAAGTAATGGGATCAAAACGGTTTTATAAACCTCGATCAGGAGTGAAAAACTAATACTAGTGGGAAAATATTTTTAACCACACGGCGGACCTATAGTTCTAAAGGCATCTGCAACGTCGAACGGGAAAACTTCTACTTACCCGGTAGTCACATGGGAAAGACGCATTGAACGTCAGAAGCACTAACTTCTTTGGTATCGGTAGGAACATCATGAAGCTCTGGATCGATTCAACACTAACCTTCCACAACATCGGATGGCAGACAAACTAAATCTTTGGTTCATTCCAAAAAACACAATCGATGGCGAGATTTCCAACTTAACCAGACATCGGAAAAAGATAGGCGAATGAACACCCGATTCATTGGATCTGCTTTACACTGAAGTGCCAGAACATCAGCAAACTATCTCTGAGATTGCACAAAATCCAACTCCCAATACAATGACTTAGTCCTCGGAAGGCTTCCGATAAACACATCAAAAAGATAGTGCACTATGCCTCCGTTGTTTCGAAAGACTAGTCAACTAAGCATCCAATATGGACATGCAAAAAGAATCATTTTTTATAGAAAACTGTTGAGCCCTGGGAAAACCTAGGTAAGAATAAACACTTTTAGGCCATCTAGACATTAAAAAAAAGGGGGGACCCTAAAAATAGAATTTTTTGGGGAAATTGTTGTAGTTGCAACACTATCCTTCATTGTTTGCATTGTGGTACTAGATCTTTGTATTTTAAAAGGAATCGATGAATAGTCTCAAAACTACTGTGTTGTAGTGCAATGATTTCATTCTCCAATATATGGCCTCTAAGCTCATCTTGTTTTCCAAACAAAGATTCAATCTTGTCCCATACGTCCTTTGAATTTCTGAGCCCTTCAAGGTGAAAGAGAATATCCCTAGAGATGTGGATGCACATGAAGCTGAAGTCTTCATCTAGACGTTTTAGAAGCTTGGATTTCTCAACATACTATTGGGGATCAACTTCTCTTCCCATTGTCATCCTAAAAAAATCCTTTTTTGTGCAAGGCCATCTACATATCTTCCCTCCAATCAATGTAATTAAATGGTGTAAGGATTCTGGGTGTATTAGTAGAAGAATTATCCATTTCAATGTATGTCGGTCAGTCAAATATTTCAAAAGCTATGTAGGTACCTGCAAAAAATCACTGCAAAACAAACCAATTCGCAATCATATTTCAGTTCAAACCATTCCTCCTCGACATGTGCACTTTTTCAGAGTCCATCACACTTGGATAGGCTTATCTTGACAGAATCCAAAGGGATCAATGCTATGATTCCATGAATTATGTGGAAACTCAACTGCTTGCTTTGCAAGCATGGAGGTTTCTGAGGTTTTCTGCTAGCTTGAACATAGGCTTTGATACCATGTTAAATTTGAGAACCATAGATCTATAGGCCAATATGAGAGCTATTGGAAAGGAATTATGCAATGGAATAATTAAGATCAATGTACATTGGGCAAAGAATTCATGACACAAAGTTCATATTAATCGGACAAGAATTGCTTAGATAATCAAAACATTAATATCCATTCATTAATCGGTAATACAATGGTATTGCAATAAATATAATTCGAATACTATAGATAGGATTCGAATCTACCAACTCTAACTTACTGTTTAGCTAACTCAGTGTGGAAAAATCACAGCTTGAGCTCACTAGTTTAACTTTGGATGTCTAAATCAGTCTACAATCAGTTAACTTATGATGTAGGTGGACAAAAGGTGCCACACTCCCTCCATGCATGCAAAAATTGCGCTAGCTAACTGATTGTGATCTAACTGAAAGTAATTGGAGGATAACTCAACATAATTGCTTACCTACAAAGGTCTACTGAAGGAGACTGCTGGTGGCACTCAGAGTGGGATCCTATAATGTAGGGATTGGTCCCACAGGCACATAAAATCATGCAATAAGATGTAGTAAATGGAAGATACCCTCTAAGCATGTCTCCTATACTCTAGTACAATGAGAACAAATTCCTAAGTTAGAAAAAATGACCAAATAGACTAATATCTAATCTTGCACATGTCAACCAAGTCGAATTCCATCTTGGGATTTCTATTTTTAATACATGTAATATACTTGTATTGCTAACCTATTGAAAAACAAGAGATGAATGAAATTTACTCCATTAGATTTTCTTTTCTTTGGTGATCTTGCTACATTTTCTTCGCAAATTTTATGCATTCTCTATGAATTAAGTGAAGTTAATTTTTATTACTAGATCATCTTGTACAAAATATCACATGGTAGTAGAGCTCCATAGGTATTCAATATTACTAAGATACGTCTATTGATTCATTAGAAGTAGTGGACTTACTACATAAATCTCGAGAAAATTTCCTTTGGTTAATTTGGTTCATCCAAGTTGGTCTATTTAGGTGTGAGGCACTCTCTAATGTGCACATTTTCGAAGTAGAGTTTGATTGAGATACCAAAATTAATTTTCGATTTAGATTTGTAGGTTTATTTTTTAGGTACAACAACTTCTACAATTGATTCGAAAGTTAATTCACTTAATCCATTCAATTATGTTGAATAAAATCCAAAGATGTGTGCATATCTCAAGATACAATGTCTCTTTGATGTGTCTGTTGGTGTTGTGAGCGAACCAGAGTCTTATGAAGAGAAATATCATTGGTTGAATGACTGTGACAGAGAATTTGGAGCAATGTGTATGGTAATATCTCCGAGCATGTGCTACCTTACTGATTATGTTGAATACCCAGAGGATCTTTGGACAAATTTGGATAGAGATTTTGGAAAGTACAATGAGGTTCATTCAACCAATATGAAGTGTGAATTTTCTACCTCCTTACATATTATTCCTCTTGATGTCTCGACCTCAATACTCCTTAATGAGTTTGTTCAAGTTGATGAAGAACTTGCAGATTCAACACATCTAACTCCTGTTTCTAGCATTTTCTTTGATTCAAATTCTTCCTTTGCATGTCAAGGAAAAGATATTGAAGAGACAACTTCTCCTATGGAACTAGAAGTTGAACAACTTGATTTCTCACCTTCCAATGATTTTTATGACGAAGAAGTCACTAATTGAGTCGCCAATGTTGAAGAGATTCATTGTTCTCTCATGTTCTTTGTCTTCTAATACAGATTATGAGGTCCACATCCCTTTCACACCCACTACATACTTTAGTAGATGATTGTAGTTCTCTACCTTCTCTAAGGGCACTAAATCAATTACTAAGTCAATTTTGATGTACATCAACCCATTTAGAGCATGGTTTAATAATAGTTTGAGTATCGTTTTGCATCAATTTTTTTTACAATTTCTGTCGATTTTGTGTTTTCATTCATATCATAGTATTCTAAAATTTCCATAATAAAACATTTTCAGTAGACCTAGAAATTGTGTTTAATATGCAATGTTTCATTCATGGTTTATTTATGCACTAAAATTTAAAAATGTAATTGAATAATCAAATTTGTACAAGTAGAATACATGGATAACGTAGAGATGTAGGTAGTTCATGTAGCTCATGTAGTTCCTTTTTACCAAGCCTTAGTGGCCAAACTGATAGAGACACCCTACCAACTAGCTATTATCATGATGGACCTAGGAAACTAATGGTTTCCTAGCCCTAGAGCCCACAAACTGATAATCTTGAGAGCAACTTTCCTGAGTAATGTTTTCCATATATTTCCATTTCCATAGATCAACAGTGCAGTCTCACCAAACCAATTTATTTCAGTTATCCCCTCCTCAATCTTTGAGTTTCCTACCCCCTCAAAGCTTCTAGTTCTCCCCCTCCTTCAAATCCCTCCTTTTAAAAATTGTACTAACATAATCACCTATCGACAAAAACCAACCCCCTCTTAGTCCAGTAAAACTCTCCTAAATATCTTTTTTATCATCCTGAAGCCTTCAGGCTTACTCCACTGCCTTATCCCTCCATGTTTTTGGGATTTTAAACCATTAATACAATTACACTAACCAAGGAAGAAATAATTATAATATTAGCTCTAGGAATTCCCGCTCTCTCGGGTAGTCAAATGGTTAATTGCTCATTTAAGTTTTTCCATATTAATTTGACTTTCTATTGTTTATTTTAATGCAAGATAATAATGACTTGTCTTATTCAATTATAATACAAGTTAAATAATTATTAATGTGGACCTTTCAAGTTGGTAGTGGTGGGTATCTTAAATGTCTTATCTTATCTGAATCTGATGTCTTACACAATAGTAAATTAATGATAAATATTATTTTAATTCTATCCTATATTATCTTATTTGGTCCAATTAAATAATAAAATACGCCCTTTAACTTTTCATGAAATGCTTCAGTGTCTTATTAATAAACACTTAATTCAATAATTGATATAATAATTTTGTTCATCAAGTATTATTTATAGTAAAGAACAATTTCGCCATTATTAATATTAAATAATAATAATGGTAATAGTAATAAGAATAATAATAATTAGTGATTAATAGATAATAAAAATATTTATTTGTTCAACTGACCAATACACTAGTACCAACACAATACTCTTGTATTTATAAACAAAGCGCCCATAAGGATTTTAAACAATCAGGATAAACAATTAAATTATACAATTCTACTAACTCATATGGAACAGTATTTGTGTTTATTCACGACAATTTCCTTATGACAATTCTAATTGACGATACGTAATCAATTATTTATTACAATGTTCACATGTGCTTAATAATTAAATTGTTCATTATCTTTATTGGATCATTGCCTAATTAACTTAGTTATTCACAACAATTCATACAATTATTTAACATGTCCAATATTCGTATATTGATACTAGCGTACATGTGCAAACTATGCATGTGTGGCCAACGTATGCATATGTTGGACATGTACTATAAACATACATCATATTTCCAACACATAACTACTAACGACTACTAATAATCCTTCATGCAAACAAAACAACTATATGTATAACGTAACATTACTAAAAAATTGTTAGTTATTTTATTAATTGACCTTATAAGATTTCACATCATTATTTTTCTATTTAGTTTAATCAATCAAGTACAAGGAAGGGTACCTACTATTTCTAACTCACTATCAATGAATACCCAACCCTCAACAGTACTAACTAACACATCCTCCCATCCTAACCTACGTCCACATCCTCTCTATCATTCGTTTGCTAGTATAGAAGTGGATGTCAGATTCACTGACTTGACCACATAAGAACCTAAGAGAGATAGCATTGACTAAACATTGGACCTAACCTATCCTAGCAGGAATATAACCATCATCATCACAAAAAATTGGGGAACATGTCTTAGCATGACCCTCCCACGACCTCGGGTATCATAGAAATATAGGGTGGAACATACATCCATCCCTCTCAACATCCTAGGTCTATACCCTATCAAAACCATATTGTGCTGCTATCTATATTATTGGAATGTCTCATCATATCATCAATTTGGTAAATAAGGCTCTTTTCAAAATACGCACTGCACCACAATTCATATCCAGTATTCGGCTATTACATAGCCCCTGTGTCCTGCAGATTAGTACTTTACAAACACACTTTTGTAATGATATCTCCTTTCAATCATCAACTGGTCCATATTATCAACATCATTTCCTTTCATCACATAAAATAATTAAATCAATCATTGTTGGGCCCAGAAATGGCCCCTTTTTAACCATCCCTATTCACCTCTTTTTGCCTAATCCTACCCTATTGAGCATGCTACATAGATGTTTTCCCCTCACTCTGCTCCTCAAGTCACAAAGGTATGATTAATTATTGTCTTATTTTATTAATACTTAGGATTGTGGTAATTAAGGCTCTATATCTTGAAAATGTGCTAATATATGATGGTTTGTAAAGGTATTTCGAGATATAGAGAATGCAGGTATAATGGGCTGAACATGCTAAGGGAAAGATGGACATTCATTTCGTAAGCTGATCGCCATCCATCCTACCATTGCCCAAAGAATTCGGTCTCAGTATATTATTCCAAGCAAAGCTGTACAAGGGTAGCTGCAACAGAATGTGACAGATTTGGAAGGCAACAGTGCGCCGCTGCTCATTTATAGTTGTGATCTGTGGATATCATTATATCTAGGTCAATTAACAGTCTCCCTATATTTCCTACTCTCATCCTGCCACGACTGTAACAATTGTTGTAATTAAGGCCGCATGAAGATCAAATATCTTCTTGGCTGCCCAATAATAGGGATAGGATGTTATGATTGACATTGTATAGATATGGGGAACTGTTCTGAGCCAAGGGTTGAACTCTTAACCAATTTATTGTACTAAGCTGTGATTGAGGTCGTGTATTTGATCTGTCTTTTTAATACAAGGAATTACTTCAACTTCAGTGCTTTAACATGCGTTACTTCCAGCATCTCTGTGTGAAGGCTGGGCCCACCTTCCTACAGGGATTGCTGAGTTAGATTAAGAATTTTAATTATTTTGTTGGGTGATGTTGTGTTAATTCCATTTTCTCATAGTAAGCTGCAACAGTTGTGGATTTACAGTGTGTTATTAGTTGCATCTCTTGAAATCTGCAGTGGCATGGTGTGACAGTCGGTTGTATAAGTAATTGTTCCTTATGCAACTACGTGGTAGTTGTAACAGCCCTGCTCATCCCTAGATCTTTTAATTATTGTTTCCATATATATTTGCAGTTTTCTTTTTTGCTTTTATAGTTATAGAATTTCATTCCTGTACTTTGAATTCATAGAATAGTTGAACTCAACTCCTCTACTTTGAATTTCTAGAATAGCTGAACTCAATTCCTGTACTCTAAATTTCTAGAATAGCTAAACTCAATTCATGTCTTTTGAATTTCTAGAATAATCAGATCAAGATAATTGGGTAAATAATTAGTAAACAGGATTTGATCTTCTGCAAAAGTAACCTAGATGTGATTTCATGAATCTTTCAATTCTAGATCAAGAACAGTAGAAGGTAATTGTGGCTGTATTCTTTAGAAGGTAAACTAGATTAAGTGGATCCCTGGGATGAACGTAGCTGAGAAGAGAATAGGCTTGTTTACTTACAACCACTCAGTGTTTAAGCATATATAGTGCATGTTATCCTTGAAATAAAATACTTCCTTGGGTTGAAAATAAATATTGCACACTCCATATGTTAGTTGTGATTAACTTGCATATTGGGTGCCCAACATTTTGGCGCCATTGTTGGGGAGAATAAGTATTAAACACTATCATAGTTGCATCCTGTAATTGTTTCTATTCAGTCTTCTTCAGTTTTTCATTGGAATGATTTGGGTTGCATGAATATAAGAAGGGTAAAGTGTGACCATCTTACAAATCCCAAAACCCCACAAAATACTAACAGTGCAGGTGGTCGAGGTCGGGGGCGAGGTCCAGAATTGGGGAGAAGAACATTCATTGACGATCTGGTTGATAGAACCAATTCTTCTACTAGGTCTCACTATCAGGAAACACCTATCAGAAGAAGCCTTTCCAATCCTGGAGTGCCAGCGTCAGGTTCTATAGTGGAGAACACGCGAGCAACTGCAACACCCTTGAATATCCTTGCAAAAGAGGATAGAGTCAGTACTGCATGATCTGATGATCGAGATCTGATCTATCACATTAATGGGAAGGTTGTAACTGAAGAAGAGTGGACACAGTTCCATCAGAAATTCATTGATCAGTGGAAGAACGAAGAGGAGAAAACAGAAGAAGATATGAGTAACAGACATAAATCCAAAGAGGAAGAGGAAATGGGATAAAATCATCATCATGAAGGAGATTCCCTTCCTGAAGGGACGGTGGCTACACTTCAGTTCCCAATTCAACAACTAGAAGGGATAGCCCCTATGAAAAATATATCATCGTTGGTGTTGCCCCGCTTTTATGGAAAATCGACAGAGGATCCAGATGAATTTCTATTCGAATTTGATATCCTCTATTGCAGTTATGATTACACCACCAACGCACAGAAGCTGAAACTCTTCCTTGCCACTCTAAAGGACAATGGATTGCATTGGTTTATGAGCCTAGGAGGTAGAACTGTCACTAATTGGGACAGAATGAAATAAGTGTTCTTGGAGAAATATCAGGAGTATTGCAATACCAAGGACAAGAGAGAAGAACTATTTAAAATGGTACAGAAGGAGGATGAAAGTCTGGAGGACTTTATCGAGAGGCTCTTATATAATGTGCAGAGAGATGGACAGACGAATATGGGGTTATATGTGCTCAAAATAATCCTACTTTGCGGGATTAGGGATGATTTCCTAGATATGTTAAACCTGTTAGGAAAGGGGGATATCTCCAAGGAGTCTTTTGAGAAAATTATGGAATTATGTAAAAGGTACTCTAGGGGATATTCCAGGAATAACAGGTGGGACAAACGGGACAAGCTAGAACGTGATGTCTTCGACAGAAATTAGAAGTCATCTAATGGAGGAGCCACCCATGCAGAGATAGGAAACCTCCTTGAAAATTTCAAAACAAAAATAATGAGCTCTATCTCGTCATAATTAGATGTCCTGAGGGAAAAACAGAAACAGGCAGTAGAGGATCTCACACTAGGTGTGTTCTGTCCTCGATGTAGAAAGAACCACCCTCTGAAGGAGTGCCCGCTCGACAAGGTAGAAGTGTGTTAGCTGTGTGAGCTGAACCATGACACAAAATAATGCCCGTCACTTCCCCAAGTAAAGGATGTTCTGCAGGCATCAACTCCATAGGTGGAACCAGCCTACTTTATTGCACAAAAGAAGCCCTGGTAGCCTCGAAATCAAGGTATGACTCCAGACTTGTTTCTATTTTAGAATAACATGAATAATTGGAATAATATGCATAATATGAATCCACAATTCCCTTCATCTTATTCTAATCCTCAATGGTACCCCTCTCAACCTTCAATGCAAAATTTTAACTCTTGGAACCCCTAGGTTCAGCGACCACAACTACCACACCAACCAACTTCTTGGTCCCATGGATGGAGGAATTTCCATCCAGGGAACCAGTTTCCTCAACAACCTCCACATCAACCATTTTCTCAACAACAATTACCTCCTCAATATCCTCAGCCTTATCAGCAGTCGCAGCTGCAATTACAGAAGAATGTTGCTCCCAATATGCCCTCAGCTACCTGCTCAACCTAATCCTAACCCAAATAATAAAATAGTCCATCAATTTGAGACTGTCAACATGCATACTTACTCTCTTAATCATGTGCCTTGCAACGATATTCACTTATGATCAGGAAAGGTAGTAGAGCTTGTGATCATTGAAGATGTTCCATCCCTTGTACATGAAGAAGGGGTGAACCCACAACAACTATCTAATATGACCTCCATCACTGAAGATGTTGAACATCCCACTAATGTGTTGGCTGAAACACAGAATAATATATCTAGAAACACACAACCTACCCAACTGATTAGACAACCACCGTACCCTGAAAGATTAATGCTACCAAAGGTAGTGGGACAGCCTCAGTTTAACCTCTTAGGAGAGTTAAAAAATATTTATGTTAAAATTCCCCTCCTTCAAGCTCTTTAGGATGTACCTATCTATGCTAGAACTATTCGGGATCTGTGCACAAGGAAACCGGGAAGGAAACCCAAGGATCCTCCTAATGTTCATGTCATAGGGAAATTATCTGCATTAATAATCGGAAAAACCCTTCTAGCCAACTATGATGATCCTGGGAATCCCACTGTCACTATGCAAATTGGGCATACACAGATACCCAACGCACTGGTAGATTTAGGGGCGGGAATTAATGTTATGACTATTGAAACTGTAAGAAAACTTGGGCTCACTAATATCAGGCCAACCTTGACTGTTTTAGAACTGGCAGATAGATCCACTATTAAACCAAAAGGAATTTTGGATGACCCGTCATCTCAGTTGATTCTTGGGATTACCCTGCTGACTTCTTGGTTTTACAACCTAAGTTGCAGTTAGGAGGACACCCACTGATCCTGGGAATACCTTGGTTAGCTACAGCTGACACTTGCAACAACTGCTGATCTAGTTCTATGACCATATCAGATGGTACCGAGACAAAGAACCTCACTCTCTATCCTCCATCTCGACTGAGCTTAGAAGCTGAAACTCCTTTATGGATGGAGCCAGAGGAAGAAGAGGGTGTTCAACCATTATTAATGATAGGGAAGGCTTTAACCTTTAAATATGAAACTGAAGATGATGCTATTAATAATTTCATCAGTGAACCCACTTCTATCAATAAAGAAAATATCAAATCCTAAATATTACTCTAGGTGAGGAAGAACAAGAAAATCTCATGGAAGAGGCATTAGTCAGTGACACTCATATAGTTCCAGTATTGAAAAATTTGAAAAGTATTCCTATCGAGGTAGAGTTTGGAAAAACCCTGAATATTATCCCCAGCCTCTCCCTAGATGAACAGAAGCGCCTGATCAGTCTCTTAAAAGAACACAAGGGGGCATTTGCCTGGGAGTACACAGACATGAGGGGTATTCCCTCTAACGTGTGCACCCATCATATTTATATTAAAAGTGACTCCCAGCCTATGTGCCAGCCTCAACGATGAATGAACCCCAATCTTAGGGACATAGTGAAGGAAGAGATTCAGAAACTCTTGGAAGTAGGATTTATATATCCTATTTCAAACAGCGAGTGGGTGTCCCCACTCGTAATAGTACCCAAGAAAAATGGTAAATGGAGAGTCTGCGTGGACTATAGAGAGCTGAACAAGGAAACACAAAAAGATCATTTTCCCTTTCCTTTTATCGATCAAGTACTCGACACCTTATCACGGAAGAAGTTCTTCTCCTTCCTGGATGGGTTTAGCGGGTACAATCAAATTCAGATTGCTCCTGAAGACCAAGATAAAACTACATTCACCTGTCCCTGGGGAACGTTTGCATACAGAGTGCTTCCCTTTGGCTTTTGCAATGCACCAGCAACATTTCAAAGAGCTGTGATTGGCATATTTTGAGAATTAGTTAATGATAGTATGGAAATTTTTATGGATGATTTTACTCCTTATGGCAAAGATTTTGAAAAAGCATTGAAAAATATGGAAAAGGTTTTAACTCACTGTGAACAGACCGAGCTCGCTTTAAGCACTGAAAAGTGCCATATGATGATGAGTGAAGGAGTATTATTGGGGCATTTCATCTCGGCTAATGGAATTCAGGTGGATCCCTCAAAAATCAAGGTAATAAAAAATATACCTACTCCTACAACTCAAAAAGAAGTGGGAAGTTTCTTAGGACATGCTGGATATTACCGAAAATTTAGAGAAAACTTTTCCAAACTTGCCTCTCCTTTTTTTTCACTGTTAATGAAGGATGTGCAATTTGTTTGGAATGAAGCATGCCAGACAACGTTTGTTAAGATTAAGGAGAAGTTGTCCACAACTCCCATATTAAGAGGGACCAATTGGACCCTGCCCTTCCACATTTCTTCAAATGCTTCTGATACTGCCATTGGAGCAGTTTTAGGACAGCAGGATGGTCAAGTACCTTATGCAATTTATTATATTAGTAAAAACTTAGCCCCTGCTGAACTTAATTATACTGTCACCGAGAAGGATTTCTTAGCTATTGTTTACTCCATTAACAAATTTCGAGATTATATTACTAGATATCCTACATTTGTGCACATTTACCACTCTGCCATCAAATATCTAATGAATAAACCTATTACTAATGTCAGGGTGACTAGATGGCTTTTATTATTACAGGAGTTTGATATTACCATTATAGATAAACCTAGAAGAGAAAATGTTGTTGCTTATTTCTTATCTTGTTTCACTAACAGTGATGATAATTTTCCTGTTGAGGACTCTTTTCCAGATGAACACTTATTTGCAGTTTTAGCTCACTCCCCTTGGTATGCAGATGTCGTTAATTACTTGGCTGTAGGAAAGCTTCCAGGACATTTGTCCAAAAGAGAAAAGAGGAAAATTATTCAGCAAAGTGCCAGGTATTGTTGGGTAAATGATCATCTCTTCTGTACAGGCCCTGACCTTGAGATCAGAAGGTGTGTGAGAGAAGATGAATTATTCCATATACTGAAGGCCTGTCATGATGAGCCTTGTGGGGGGCATTTTGCAGATAGAAGGAGAGGACACAAAGCGCTGAGAATGGGATACTATTGGCTGACCATTTTCAGGGGTGTAAAAAGATATGTCTAGTCTTGTGATAGCTGCCAAAGGATGGGTCAGCCCAATAGATTAGATCAAATGCCTATGCAACCACAATTAGTGGTTGAACCCTTTGATAGGTAGGATTTATATTTTTTTGGTCCTATCAGCCCTCATTCCAAGCAAAAAGCCTACATCTTAGTCTGTACCGACTACATGACGAAATGGGTAGAAGCTTTGGCTTTGGCGAAGGCCAATGACCAGGCTGTGATTGATTTCCTGTATAGTGAAATATTTACCGACTTTGGGGTACCCAAGGAAGTGGTTACCGATGGAGGACCGTAGTTTGTGTCGCATCAATTTGAAACTCTGCTACGGAAGTACCATATTCAGCACAGGATAGCTTCACCTTATCATCCCCAAACCAATGGCTAGGTGGAAAGCACTAACAAATTCATTGAAGCTATCCTTACCAAGACGGTCAAGAGCCATCGTAGAGATTGGGCTGATAGAATTCCAGAAGCATTGTGGGCATATCATACCATTTCACACAACACTACAGGTTTCTCTCCTTACGACTTGGTGTATGGGAAAAGTGTCGTATTCCCAATTGAATTTGAGATTAAGACTTTGAACATAGCCACAGAGGTAAACCTAGATGTAACTGAAGTCTAGAAGAGAAGATTGAATCAACTGAATGAACTGGACGAGAACCGGTTAGCCGTTGTAGACCAGATTGTATTAATTCAGCAACAGAGATCCAATTGGCATGACTGATTCATCAAAAAGAAGGTCTCCTGTGAAGGAGAATGGGCACTATTATACGATTCTAGATTCAAAAGAGATTTCAAGGGTAAACTACGCACAAGATGGCTGGGCCCATACCTAGTATACAGAGTATTTGATAATGGTACAGTCCGCCTGGTAACCATTAATGAAAACCGCACACCATTATTTGCTAATGGTCATAGGCTGCGACTGTACCATAAGGCCATTTCAAGGGACGCATTTATCTCACAAATTGCAGCTGATCCAGACTACCAGTTAGCACAAGGGCAGGAATTTTTCTCTGTACCTGTCAATCCTTAATTAATCAAAATCGCATATGAATCTTTGTACATAAATAAATTGTTTTTTTTATGTTATTGTTATCTTTTTATTTTTCACTTGATTCGTTTTTTATTTTTATGAAATGTGCAAGAAAGCAACTAAGAACGGTGGTCATCATCGGGCCTGGCGACCAATGTCACTCTTCTGTAACTTCCTGCACCAATTTTTTTTTCTTTAAATAAACCTGTCGCAGCTACGACACCTTTTTCGGCAGCTGCAACACCCTTTTTCTGGCAGTTGCGACACCCTTTTTTCGGAAGTTGGGACACCGTTTTACCTTTCCCCATAACTTCCATTTCGACAGCTGTGACACCGTTTCATTTTTGTCCATAAATCCCATTTCACGCCACTGCAACACCTTTTCCAGCAGCTATGACACCTTTTTCGGTAGCTGCAACATAGTCAACTTCCGTCCACCTAACGCCTTTTCATCCTTTTCCAGTAGCTACGACACCTTTTTCGGCAGCTGCAACACCTTTTTCAGCAGCTACAACACCTTTTTCGGCAGCTGCAACATAGTCAACTTCCGTCCGCCTAATGCATTTTCATCATTTTCCAGTAGCTGCGACACCTTTTCCGGTAGCTGCAACTCCGCTATATTTGGTTGATTTTTCTATATTCCAAGGCCACACTTATGCTAAACTATCTGATTTCTTTATGGCTTGCAACTATGACTCCTTTTTTATTGACATAAATTTTTACAAGCTAGCAACTCCTCCATATATGGCTCTAATCCTTGACGCTGACGACTCGATTTATCCTCCAGCATTCATCATGTTTCCGACCAATTTAACATGATGGTTCGTCGACAGAAAACGTCATTACAACATCCTTATGATAATGACTGCACTTCACACGTTCTACTATTCTCTAAAGGACATCATCCATCGTGCATTTTTGAAGGTATTGCTTTGATTTACTACTTGATTAAGTATTAATTGGATCTGACAATATCAATCATACCTTCCTTTCTGTGCCCATTATTACATCATTAACTCTTCACTCATGCAATGTAATGAATAATTATGTTACCTAATAACCACCACCTTTCCTAATTTGGGATAAACTTCAAATAATCCGATACGCTGAAACTTTCCAAATTTACCCAACTCCACTCTCAGCTGTTCATGCATACTCTATGCTTCAACCTCCATTGTCGGAATCTATAATTTGTCGGACTGCAACATACTTCTGAAGGCAGACAAACATGGGTATTCTAGCTCAATATGAACCTCCAAATATGCGAGAACTCAGACAAAATGCTGAAGTTTTCGCTATCTTTCAAGATGTGGGCTGGACTGAATTCTTCTAATGCCTAAATGGATTTCACCATGAAGCAGCTTTACAGTTAGCCTTGAATCTTACAGAAACCCACTCAGAGGTTTGGGGATTTCGTATTGAAGTCACTGAAGACATAGTGGCTGAGGTCACTGGTCTTCCCTAGGTGGGTAGAGCTTGGTTTGGATGAAGAACCCCTAATCCAACAGCAGTACAGGATTTTCTCAGGGAAGGGGAGCACATTCAACCGTCATGGAGGGGGATAGCATTACAGTCATTGCCACGCCCATGGAATCAAGTAGCCATTTTCCTCAAGAAATATATCACCTGTGAAGGTAGGTATCAAACAATCTATCACTCCGAATTTCCTTTATTATCTCACCTCCGTCACATGGTTTTGCTAAACATTCCATTCTATTTATTCAATGATTTACATCATATGGCTGGTTTTGTTCGAGCTTCTAAGCACCCACTCTCTTCACTTACCCACCATGGCCTCATTAAATTAATAATCTTACGGACCCTTGCTCAACTCAACCAAACCTGGGAGCAATTAATAGCTCAATTTTAGGAACCCGTTCTTCTACCCGGTGTTCCAATAGAAGAAGAAATGGCAGTACCTGTACTCATGGGGCCTGTTAAAAATCAAGAAGAGTCATTCAATCCATAGTTGGGGGGGAATGTAGAGAAACATGAGGTACAAAGAGCCTCCAATTTAGTTTGGGGGGGAGATGAAACTGGATCAAAGGATCAGTCAGGAGAACAAGCAGAACAATTGGGAGAGGATGTACAAGAAAACCCTGTGGAAAGACTAAATATTGGGACAGCTTTGACAGCAGAGGTTGAAACTGTAGCAGCATTAGATATTGTGATATTTGAAACCAAAGATGTTAGAGGTATGATAATAGAAGAAAACAATGAGGTGGTGACCATTGAATCTTCCCCTGAATGAGAAGGAACCCTAATTGAGGAAGAACATCCCAAAGAACAAGAAAATGTTGGAACTGGGGATATCCCTTCAACTTCAGCTGTGAATCTATAAACTCTAGCACCACAGATAAAAAGGAGGAGATCAAAGGATGAAACAAAGGCATCACCACCAATAAGACAGAAAAGAACCAGGTCAGTCATAGCAGCAGAAGCAGCAAGGGAAAGATGGGAAACCTTAGAAGCACAAATTGAGTTCCCCATTCTTAGACCCAAATCAATTGATGCCCCATAGGGACCAGTTGAAGAAGAACCTCAAATTGAAGGACTTATATTTGAAAATAGGCTATTAAAAGAGGAAGTACAAGCACTCAGAAAAGAATTGGAAAATTGGAAGGAAGCATGCAGAAAACAGAGTGAAAGGAAGCTGCACACATTGGTTGAAGCTGCAGATCAACTGGAAGGATCAAATCCTACCAAGGGTGGCAATAAGGAAGAAAGAGTGGTATGTCCTACGTGTGAAGAAATATTTGATGAGTCAGGATACAAGGTCATAGTTCGTTCCTTTACAACACAGCAGCCTGCACCTACAGTTGTGGAAGGATAGGGACAACCTGATTTGAGAGAAGGTGAGATTCCCCAAGAGAAACTTCATGATAAGGAAGTTTCAGATGTGCTGGATGTTGCCACACAAGAACTAGCATCTTTGAATATTCCTGATGAAATTACCGATTTGAGAGATGGTGAAATTCCCCAAGAGAAACTTCATGAGAAGGAAGTTTCAGATGTGCAGGATGCTACCACACAAGAACTAGTATCTTTGAATATTCCTGTAGAGATTGTCACCAAACCTGGGACAGAGGAACCAGAGGATGAGGTTATTCCTGATTTTATAGATGAAGATTGTGCTGTGACCCTTGAACCCTCTCATGACACAAAAATAATAGAAATGGAACCACAACAACAAAACAATGATGAGGTCGAACAGGATGCTGACACACAAAAACCAACATCCTTGAATCTTCTTGTCCAAGTGGTTGTCCAAATGAGAGAAGAAGAACCAGGGATTGAAGATATTATGGAATTCAATGAAGACATTTGTGCCATGACTCCAGAATTGTCTCAAGACACAAAGGTATTGGAAATAGAAGCAAAACAACTGGGAGATGATGAATTAAACTAGGATGTTGCTACACAAGAACCAACATCCTTGAAAATTGCAGTAGAGACTCTCGGGATGCAACAGGAAACCAACCCCAAATTGGATGTTATTCCTGATGTGGATTTAGGTGAAGATGAACAAGCTCAATCACAATCCTCAGGTGATACTGAAATCCTTGAAGAGCAGCTTCATATTGAAGAATACATCCAATCCCAGCAGCATAAGGAAAAAGAAGAACAGGGATTTGTCACACAAGAAACAACATCCTTACATTCCTCTGTTGATATCGTAGCTGATAATCAGGTAGATAAGAAGATCAAAATTTAGGAGGAAGTTGCCACACAAGAACCAACATCCTCGCAATCAGCTGCCAAAGTTGCCATAGGAGAATCCTAGAAAGAGGATGCTGTTACACAAGAACCAGCATCTCCAGAAGTGGTTGGAGCTGTTGCAGAAGAAAATTCAAGAAGGGATGTTATTACACAAGAACCAGCACCCCCATAAATAACCTCAGAAGTGAAAAATGTCCAATGTGGCACATCAAGTGATAAGGTGTGGACTAAACCCCTTCAAAATTTTATTGATCTGGATTCTGACAAGGAGGAGTATCCTGAAGAAGAAGAAACCCTGAATCCTACAAAAGAAATCTCAATCTTGAGAATGGAAGTAAGAAAATGGAGAAGTCAGGTGGAAAGCTACCAAGAAGGGATGGTTTCCCTCACTAAACATAAAACGACTAGCAAGGGACTGAAGGAAAAATGGGCAGAAAAACTCATGAGCCAGAAACTCTGTGAGGAAGAACTACAGAAGGAGCTGAGGGATTTGAAAAAGTTCAAATCTATGCAGGTAGAAAAAGGCCAGATGTATGCTCTTTCTCATGAACTATTGGGCACCAGGGTACCTTCCTCCTCTTACCCTGTCTTTTTATTTGAAAAAAATATTTGGTTTAAGTTAAGGGCTGTGAAATAAGGAAGATCATTTGAGATAGAAACCTCAGCAAAATTCTTGGAAACATTTCTGAGAAGTAATTTTGAAGACCAAAATTTGCTATGTGAGTTGTATTTGCATGAGATGGCTTGTCCTTTGGACTGTCATTCGAATCCTGTTCCTTTTTCAGGCGATGTTCAGTTGAGGTCTTTTTCTTATTTTGTGAGCAATCATGTTCAGTGGGAAAGGTATTTTCAAAAAAATTCTCACAATGAAGCCCACTCTAATTTGTGGATCCGAAGTGAGCCTCAAAATCCTCATATTTTTCTTGCTCGACACCAAAGTCTACTTTCATGCCCCATCCAAACTTGGCATATAATGGAATTGCAGGAAGGGGTTATTTCTACTTGTACCAGCCATATTTCCACACATCAACAAATAGCTTTGGAGGGTAGTAAGCACAGATGGCAGGTTGCCTCTCCAACTCTCAGAAATAGGAAACCCTATTGTTATAGAAATTTTGAACAAGCACTTTCCAGGATTGAGCAGTATGTTGGATGTATAAGGGAATGTGGGGTAAATTGGTTGGGACTGAAATTTAAATTTCCTCTCATCTGGTGGCCAGCAAAACCGTACAGGGAGGATATCTCATTGACTAGGGCAGAAGAGCAGAAACGTTGGAATTATTAGGTTGTCCATAAGGGGTTTATAGAAAAATAAGGAACGTCTGAATTCCCCTACAACTTTTCTTCTCTCTATGAACAAAGCATAGTGCAACATTCATATTCAGAGTAATGGAGTTTGTTGCATGAGGACATCCAACAGGACAGTTGGGGGGAGATGTTGGGCCCAGAAATGGCCCCTTTTTAACCATCCCTATTCACCTCTCTTTGCCTTATCCTACCCTATTGAGCATGCTAAACAGATGTTTTTCCCTCACTCTGCTCCTCAAGTCACAAAGGTATGATTAATTATTGTATTATTTTATTAATACTTAGGATTGTGGTAATTAAGACTCTATATCTTGAAAAGGTGCTAATATATGATGGTTTGTAAAGGTATTTCGATATATAGAGAATGCAGGTATAATGGGCTAAACATGCTAAGGGAAATATGGACATTCATTTCGTAAGTTGATCGCCATCCATCCTACCATTTCCCAAAGAATGCGGTCTCGGTATATTATTCTAGGCAAACCTGTACAAGGGTAGCTACAACAAAATGCGACAGATTCGGAAGGCAACAGTGCGCCGTTGCTCATGTATAGTTGTGATCTGCGGATATCATTATTTTTGGTTCAATTAACAGTCTCCCTATATTTCCTACTCTCATCCTACCAGGATTGTAACAATTGTTGTAATTAAGGCCGCCTGAAGATCAAATATCTTCATGGATGCCCAATAATAGGGATAGGATGTTATGATTGACATTGTATAAATATGGGGAACTGTTATGAGCCAGGGGTTGAACTCTTAACCAATTTATTGTCCTAAGCTGTGATTGAGGTTGTGTATTTGATCTGTCTTTTTAATACAAGGAGTTACTTCAATTTCAGTGCTTTAATGTGCATTACTTGCAGCATCTCTGTGTGAAGGCTGGGCCTGCCTTCCCACATGGGTTGCTGAGTTAGATTAGGAATTTTAATTATTCTATTGTGTGATGTTGTGTTAATTCCATTTTCTCATAGTAAGTTGCAACAGTTGTGGATTTACAGTGTGTTATTAGTTGCATCTCTTGAAATCTGTAGTGGCATGGTGTGACAGACGACTGTATAGGTAATTGTTCCTTATGCAACTATGTGGTAGCTATAATAGCCCTGCTCATCCCTAGATATTTTAATTGTTGTTTCCATAGATCTTTGCAGTTTGCTTATTTGCTTTTATAGTTGTAGAATTTCATTCCCGTACGTTGAATTCATAGAATAGTTGAACTCAATTCCTATACAATGAATTTCTAGAATAGCTGAACTCAATTCCTGTACTCTGAATTTCTAGAATAGCTTAACTCAATTCATGTCTTTTGGATTTCTAGAATAATCAGATCAAGATAGTTGGGTAAATCATTAGTAAACAGGATTTCATTTTCTAGCAAAAGTAATATAGATGTGATTTCATGAATCTTTCAATTCTAGATCAAGAACAGTAGAAGGTAATTGTGGCTGTATTCTTTAGAAGGTAAACTAGATTAAGTGGATCCCTGGGATGAACGTAGCTGAGCAGAGAATAGGATTGTTTACTTATAGCAACTCAGTGTTTAAGCATATATATTGCATGTTATCCTTGAAATAAAAGACTTCCCTAGGTTGACAATAAATATTGCACACTCCATATGTTAGCTGTAATTAACTTGCATATTGGTATCCACGTACCACATCATATATATCACATTTCATCAAGTGCGACCATTAATCATACACTGTCATTATGAAAGAAAGGTATCTCATGATAAATAGAACATAGTAATCACATGAACATAGTCATAACATCAGTCTCGTAGTATCAACATAAGCATAGTAACATCATAAACATAGTAGCAACATATAATCAGGTCTAACATGCCAAAAACATAGTTTACTTAGTCTAGATGAGTCCAACAGATAATAAGCAAATACAATGCAATATGTATGATTGATAAACACACCTAGTTAAAATATGGGGCGTTACAATGATGGTGCACAACTCTATGATCTCTTGGATGTTTTCCTAGATATATCAAGATTAGAATGTGTCTTTTCACTTACTACTCTTAGCACCATGCACATTTGCAACTCCTATTTGGTTCCTAGCACCCATTCTCAGAACTTCCTTGAAGATCTTGGACATATTTACCCATTTCTCTCCTATAATACTTCTGCTACTAAGGATCCCATATCAGTTATTTATATAGAAGATCATCCTTCTTCCCAAGAGTTTATTGATGTGCAATATTGTGTTTCCCTAGATATTTTAGAAGCTAGATCAAACTATGAAGGTCATCCATTCACTCTTCTTGATCCTATACCTATTCCCTATTCCTACATGGCCACATGCACATTTCCTTAAAGTTACAAGTAAGATGGAGACCTCATGCATTTGATTGGACACTTGATCCTCACATTTGGAGCTTATTTCACCTCATTTGTTCGAATTTCAAGTCTACATAGTCATAGTCGCTTGGGTTTACCTCACATGGTTTAAGTCTCAATCACATCAAATTTCATTTGGATATGCTCTCACCTATGCTGGTTTGAAGTTCAAGGGTCCTCATGACATCTCCATCATGTTGGAATACATTCTTGGAGGTGCTCTTGGTTCAGATTGCAAGTTTCAAGATCATCATTGGTACACTCGGGAGAAAATATATCTTCCTTCAAAGAGGAAAGTACCTCCTAATATTCAAATTTCCAATCATTGGTCTCATTGGCCTTCTTTGGACTGTTCTATTCATGTTTGTAGTCTAAAGTAAATATTTTGGTTTTATGTCCATATTTATAAGGGAGTTTTTTACTATGAGGTTTTCCTCTTTACCTTGGTTGTTTGGAAAAATAAATTGTAAAGGGTGACCATATGCCCTTGTTACTTGGGCCCCAAATTTTGTCTTCATTTTTAAACTCACACAAGTCAAGCTTAAGGGGAGACGGTTGGAACATATTTCCATATAGAACATATTAGTTTCCTAAGTGTTTAATACCTTATTACATGTGTTATTTGGCATTCGTAAAGTATAAATTGACCATCTAATGATAGTTTATCCACTGTAGCACATCTATGATTTCTTTTACTCTAATTTTTATGGGCTAAAACATAGAATCTAAATTATTTTTGTTTTCTCCCACTTTTCTGAGTTTTAAGCTTCTTGATCCTACTTTTAGGATATATAAAAAGTGCTAGGATGCCTTAGGAAAGTTTTTTTCTTTTTCCATTAACCACCTTCCATAATTTTCTCCTAAAATCCACCCAGACGCTTATTTTTGGTCACTCATGTATATCCTAATCCCACCTAGCCAATTCATGGCCTCTAGCCTAGAGTTGGTATTGAATTTTTGTCATAGATGGGAGATTAGTAATATCTAAGTTTGTACATGTGAGCCAATTCAAATTCCATATGAGGATTTCAATTTTAACTCTTTGTAATAAATTTTTATTTCTAACATATTAGAAAACAAGAGATGAATGGAATTTACTCCATCATAGCTTCTTTTCTCTGGTGATTATGCTACATTTTCTTGTCAATTTTTTTGCATTCTCTTTGAATTAAGTGAAGTTCATTTTTGTTACTAGATCATCCTGTACAAAATATCACACAAAAACCCCATAAAATTTAACACCCATAATGTGCATGATCTTTATCCCCTAACTTTTGTAATTTGAAAAAAATAACCCCTATAAACTTTTTTATTCTAACCCCTAACCTAAATAACTACTAGCACCTACCCTCCATAAACACTAATATTCTAACATTTAATTGGTCCCTACAATTGTCAGTTGCTATGAACCCTAACCCTATGAAAATATATATGAAGTCAATAATCTAATATCCCCATAACTTTTAACCTCTATGATTCCTATATTATACATCTTATAACTACTTACTCGTGTAAGCACTACTTACTATCACACCCTACCCTTGATGGATAAGATCACTAAAACCTTTGTTGTAAAAATATTTAACCTCAATATAATCGCCAATATACCACTAACTTTTATACCCTATAAACCCTATAATGTTTAATCCCTAAAAATTCTATCACTTAACCACAACAACTCCATATTGCTAACCCTATACCAATTTCATCTAAGTACAAATTCATAACCACATTACTCTTATATAAAATCATTCTAATTCCATGAAGGATATTACATCTAAGGTGTGTAAATATATAACTCTAACCCTTGAGACATATTACTTCCAATACCTATCCCTTGTAACCATAAATTCCATCCCTTGCACCATATAAGCCCTAGAATCCCTAATATTCAACCACAAACACATATAATCTCTAACTTCAATAACCCTTAACTCATAACTCTTTTAACACATAATTCTCAATTCTTATAACTTCCAACCCACAAAGTAATAGGTATGTACAACCTTAATCCACATAATGAGTAATTGACTACCTCTATAACTTATATTAACCCTTAACCTCCATGACAATCAACCTATCCCATAGAAACCTTGATTTTTATAGTCATAGACCTTTAATATTTAAAGATACAAGCCCTAAATTTTACCCACTAATACTAATAATCTCTACCATTCGACCCCTTACACCTATTTCTCATAACCTATATACTAGTACCTATAATTACTAAGTCCTATGACTAGTAATACCTCAAACATTTCATCCTAATTATAACACACACACACACACACACACGCACACATATCTATAACTCTTAAATTCTATGTCTTATAACAATTATTACCATATTTACCACCCCAATTACCATTATAATCCATATAAACATTAACCCTTGATCCTTATACCCATTCAAGCCTGCCCCAACTAAGCATTATTTTATAACCCTGATAAACCATAGCATCTAACAACTAAGTAATACAACTATTAACACATAACATGTATAATATATAACACATACCCCTTAACTTATAACACTTATATCCCCAAACTCCTAACCCTTATAAAACCCATCCCTATCATTTTTCATATCTACCAAAGTTCAATTGCAACATTATTCTCACATGCCCAAACAAAATGTATCATACTAAATTAGAGATCTTGAAATTCATATGTTGCAACTATCAATAACTTAAGTGGTGTCACTGACCTCAAAATGGTCAACATGAGAATAATTATGAAGTACCATAACAAATACATATATAAAAAAACATTATTGTCTCCAAACCCCAAATACCCATAAATTTCACATTGTCTTATGATCACACATCCTCTACATTTAGTATTTCATTCTTTCATCTAAGGATCCAATGCCCATAAATCCTAAAAATAACAAAATTTCCTAGCTATTATTATGGGCTATGACCTTAATCAAACTATGAGGGTTTGTTCTCTTTGTGAACCAAATTAAATGTTCTCTTTGTCTCCATAGTTTCTAATTGCATCATGGAAAACATTTCCAATAATTACATCAAAGTGTTGGCCATGAAAAGTGTTTTCAAGCATCATATGTGTGTTTGTGGGAAATATATAGGATACAATTTGTAGTGTTTCAACAATATATATGAGTTTTCACTATTGTTCTATTTCACATATTGAACCCCTAGTTTGTGAAATGTTGCTAGGTGTTGGAATAAAAAGATTTGTTCTTTATGGGCTATATATAGTATGATTTTTCATGGTTAATATATTAAAGTAATTTTTCTTTCTCATGAAAAGTATTATAAACCTCTGGATGGTTTGGTAGATTGCATACAACTAGATTTTACAACACTGCCTTTGGATATGTTTTGACATCATACAAGTCTACTCTTGAAGTAAACCATTCCTCTTCAATTGTAAGTGATGCAAGCACAATATGAGCCAACATGTTAATCAAAGTTCACAAAAAAAGTCGAAAACACACAAATACACACAACAAAAAAAAAGAAAACAATAAAGTCTATTCTATTTTACAAAGGTTGATTACAAATTCAGAGTCGTTGCTCTATTTTGGTTGGTCTCTTCAAGGAATGTCTCCAATTTATTAGCTTGAGGGAAACAACATCCCTTCCTATTGATTCAATATATATTTATAGCCTCCTTCACCACCTCAAATTCCTACCCAATCTTGTTATAAAATCCTTTGGGCACTTCCCCTTTTGTAGTTATGATCATTCAATGCTTCACTTGCAACCTTCTCGATGCACTTTTCCACCTAGAAAATTGAGCGACTTCCATAAATCATGCAATAACTACCCCAACTAATCCTGCAATGACCTAGCTTTCTGTGCATCAGTTTTCTTGGTCAATTGTCTCTCGACCTTTCAGTTTTTCATGGTCTGACCAATTCTCATTGTCACTTTTCCTATTGGTAATTCCTTATACCTATATGCTTTTGTTTGGTCTCAACACAACTTATTCTTCTTCTTCAACCGATCTTCTCTCTAATTATTTATACATCTTCTAGCTTGACTATCATCGATTTCCTCAAACATACTCATCTACCATTTACCTTTCCTAATATTTCAACTAGTCTTTCCTTGACCGACTAGGATTCAACCACCCATATTCCCTTTGTTTGGAGGCTTTCGAATCTCCTCCAGATTTCAGCTTTAGTCATCTAACTTCTACTGTGAATTTAAGGGCCCAATGCCCCTACATTAATAAGTCTATTTGAATTGCATATTATTGATATATATATCCTACAACTTGCATCGGTATGAGAAAAACGTGATGTAGTTGAATGTGTTAAGGATTATAAACGTGAAAACTTGTTTGAAACTGCTAGGATATTTGAGTTATATATCTTAGCATGATTTATAATCCAAACTAAAATACAATACACATGTTTGAAATCAAACAAAATACGGTATTTTAATATCCTTTATAAGCATGAAATAATAATTTATGATGTTTTAGTGAGATATTATGACCATAAAAGAGTGGAATATAAAATGATTTTATGATGAAGAGTGATGGTTATAGTGATAATTTAATATTGGTGTTGAATTATGTGATGGTTTTATATAGTCAAAGGTTAGGATATGATGATCATGGATACATGTTGATGAAGATATATGTTGAAAATCCTCGCTAGCATGGTCTTATTCCACACCCATTTCTTTCTTGTCCCCACCTAAATTTACATACATAATCCTTATATTTGATGCACAAATTTTGTCATTAAACAAATACCCTTACCACTTTATATTTGCATTTCATGCATACATTTTTAAGGCATTTAATATGGTCAAGTTTGTTTTGGTATAAGTTGTTTGGTTTGATCATGATAAGGATAGCTAGGATAATGAAGTTCCAACTATAGTTACATATTGAAAAATAAAGACAAGTTTTCTTTGTAGCACCATCACTATAGAGTTACTACTATTTGGGAATGGTGTGCTTTGCTTGGGAACTAGTTTCTTACCACAATGGGAATTTCCATGGTCTTAATTGGGGGTTTTTATTGACTTATGATACTACGAACCTATTTTGTGATATTATGAGCATGTTTGTTTGTAATAGGATGCATAATGTGACTATGTGCCTATATGATGATGGGATATGTGACTGTGAACCGTTGGGGAAACTAAGAAATCTTCTTCCCAAAGCTTAAACTAATAAATTTAATGCTATAACAGGGCGTTGGTAATTATTTTTTTTTTCTGTTTAATAACCGATGCATATCATTATGTTGAAATATTGTGAATTATGGTGGTTTCCATATCAGATATATCTCTCACAGTGTTTCTTTGTATATCACAGGTATTATCGTTCACCAAGTTAGGATGGGCGATTACGAAACCGGGTAAAGGTTGCATCTTTGGATGACTGAGATTCATGGTAGATCAAGATCTACGGTACTAAAGATTTCCATTGTTTTAACTTGCAAGGAGAAATAAATTTCTTAGATTGGCGAAATGTGGTAGGACCTGCACTTTTCAATGGCTAAGATCAAAGGTGGAATCAAATCCACAGTGGAGGTGGACTCCCCTAATTCAACATGATTTTGGAAATGAAATTTTCATATTGGAGGAATTGGTCAAAAGGTTACATCTTTCAACGACAGATCTAGGCCACCTTTTATCTACGGTTAGGATCGATTTCACGATAGGAACAAGAAGGAAGTTTATCAAGTTGGAAGATTGAAAAATTGACTAAAGGTTGCATCTTTCAACGGTTCAGATAAAGATATAGTTAAATCAATGGTTGTGAGCCATTTCGTTGGGTGAACTAGAGTGGCCGAAGAAAATCTTGACAGACACGATACTTTATGAAATCTGACCTATGACAATTAAAGTCCACTGACGATTTAGAACTGATGGTCCTTTATCCATTTCTCTAGTGAACTAGAAAGGGAGTTAATTGTGGGAGACATGAGCGAAATCCTTTATGAAAGTGGGTTGATAGCAGATTTGGAATCCGCTCTTCATTGAGCGCTAGATAGAACTTTGGCCACATGTATTTCCAATAGGGCAAGGCTCGTGTAATTTTTTTTTATTTTTGTTTGTTTTATAAAATTGTTTGTATCTATCCAGGTGGGAGAATATAACGAAGCCTGGAAATATCCTGGGTGATGGATAGAGATAGTATAAATAGGGGTGCAAATCACCATAGAAGGACTTTTCCCTTGTGAAAATAACACTAGATTATTTTGTAAAAGAGCTACCTCTTTGCTAATAAGAAAGATCATTTTGCTGGAACAGAGGTCCTGCACAGAGATTTAATCAGAATGTGTGAAAAGCATTCTTTAGAGCTATTTTTTCTTGCTTCGGTACATCATACAGTGAGATCATTCTAACCTCCTGGAACTATTTCCTTGGTCATGAATGTCTGCTGTCTGTGTTGAAGGGGTAATAAATTGTTTAATTATATTAGAGCTACCTCTTGTATTTTTTTCTGTTGTGAATGTGATTATTGTCCTAGTACGACTATCGGTTAGAAATTTATGAGCATTTACAATATATTACTCTGAACTCTCAATTTGCTCCCGGGATGAGATATAATAGTTTAGTTTTAGATTTAGATTAGACCTGCATTTAGCTTACTCATCTTCATTTCATTGTTTAAACCAAAATCATATAAACGGTGGACTAAGCTATAACCAGTAAAAAATTAAATAACTTAATCTATGGTAGCTGGAATCGTGAACCAAACGAATTCCCCACACCAAATGGTGGACTATCTGATTGGGATTGTTTACCGAGGAGAATCCCTACTGCTTGGTGTTGGGTAAAATATATGCTATCTAATTCAACACTTAATTGTCAACCCGAGAAGGAAGCTTGTGAGATGTAAACACTATATGTGCAGGATTAAATCTTACCCTAATCTAAGCTAACTAGATATGCAAATGCACTAATCATGCAAATACATGATGTTAAACGGCATGCATGACTATCATGATTTAACTACAAAAAATTAATCTATCTATAAAAACAGAAAACCAACTAAGAACTTGAAAAGTAACTATGAATTCAAATCTAATCTAACGTTATGCTAATCCATTCTATGAAATGAAATTGCAACGAATAATCTAGGAAAGCGGTCACTTGGTCCGAAAGCAATCTAATCTAATGCGAGTAAGTTTAAATATTCAAAACATGAAATAAATCAACAAAAATATTTCATGAATGCATGAACTATATGCTTATGCAGGGATGAGAATCTACTTAACCATGTGATTAACTATGAAAGCAAATACTGAAATTAATTAAGAAAACAAATATGAAATTAATTACTATAAAATAGGAAATTATGCTACAGGTGAAAAGAGCAATTAATATATCTATTCTATGAGTGAAACTACTTTATATTTTCAAAAGAGAAAACTAACCAACTATCCTACTCTAGTTATCAAACTCAATGCAATCGTATAAAGCAGATTGAAACACTAATCTAAGGACCAAGCGTAAACAGATACTTTGTGAGGAATCATAAACTAACGTAAGAAAACAAGTTTAACAAATCCAATCTAATCAACAACTAATCTATGAATTTGAAAGGTAAACTAAGCTATAAAAACTTTCAAAATGAAACTAATGCATCTAATACAAATGAACTTATTAAACTTGAATTGAAACTAGTTCCTAATCTACTCTACCCATCGAAACACCATAGCTTGAAGAAATGAAACTAAAATCTGGATTTGTTACTTTCTTTGAAGACTCAAAATTATCATTCATGAAGCATTTTAAAACAAATCCCACACTACAAATTATATAAAAATACAAATTAATTTACAATTAAAAACTATATCACAAACTATATTGCGAATTAAATATTGTATATTTAATTACAATTGCAAAACACTCTAAACAATTAAAGTTTATCAACTAAAGAAATGTCCAAATTACACGCTAAATTCCACTTTACTACTTTAAACTAAATTCTATAACATATAATCTAAATTATTATTAACTTCTTTAATACATAAATTTATTCTTACTTTATAATCATATTATATTATAAACAAATAATTTAATATTATTAAAAACTACAAATTACAAACTAATTCTTAAAATAAATTTCTAATAAAAAATTCAAATTTTATTTCTTAACGAAATACTTCAAAGATCTTCCTCTTTAAATATAAAATTATATGTATGCACTTTAATGTGTATGTGTTTAAAAAAAATATATGTATGTACCCTAAAGCCAAATTGAGTCAACGTATGGGTTATCTCATACATTAAATATATATATCTTCACAGCATACTCTCATAAGGTTGCCGCATATAAAACTTGGAAGTCATCATTTGTTAACGAAACCCCATATGAAATGAATTAAAAAAAGCTTTGTGTAATATCTAATTGTAACAACGAATGTAAAGCATAAATACAATGCAATAATAAGCAAGAATACAAAAAAGACGTAAAGATAAATCAAAACAGAAATTTCACAAATCTAGAGTAGAAATATGAAATACTGAAGAACAGACTAAAAAAAAATCTTGACGAATAGTGTGAATGAAAGGCTGAAGATAAAATTAAACAAAAATGCGAATAGAAGGCTGAGAGATGAATTAAACAGGAAAGAAAATGGCCGGACGTATTAATTCTGAATGCATAAACCATATAAAAACACGAGAAAGTTACAGTTTATCAACAACAAAACATCATCTACAGGAAAACTAAATACATATACATAAAAAAAATTACTTATCTGCAAAAACGAAAGGAAACTACTGAATATGTACAAACAGAACCTCCGGTTGTTGAGGGGCCCTTCTCAGCAATTAGAGGCTACGTCTAAATCAGTGAATCACTTCGCAAAAGCCGAAAACATACATCACAGCTGAAAAAGAGTTTTTATTAATTTTGAACAGAGTTTTCACAGAGTTTACATGCTGGTGACTAACTCCCAAGCTCTGGCGTGGTGGCCGATATATATATTGTTTTACAAGAGATGAGCAAGTCGACCCTTTAGTGGTTGACTGCTCTCTAAATTTAGTCAATCATAAAGACTGTTAACTAATTAAATGCCAACGCACAAGCATTTTCCTTCTTCGGCGTGAGTTTGGTTCTCTTTAGTGTGAACGTGGCATGTAGGCTCCTTCTTCAGCATGGCTGGCGATGTGGTGTTGGACAAGGGAGAGCACACGGTGGCAAGTCTCTAGAACGAGATCTCCTTCATCAATTAAATGCGAGGACTGATGGGCGAGGTGTTGAGCAGAGGAGAGTGACAGAAATCCTTCTAGACTGATGAACGTGCTATCACCCAGACACGTGGATAATGAGCAGGTTGCAACTCAGTTTCAATGTTTTAATTCCTAGAATCTTTTATCAACAATGCGGTTAGCTTGGTGAACTGAACAATGAGCTGCATCATGAGTTGGATGATAAGTTTAATTCATGGATGAATTCTATTCGTTGGGTGCCATGTTTGATTATAACTGGATTTTATTTGTTAGAAGCTAGGTTCCATCCTTTTTTTGGTATGCTCCTCTTCTTCACAGCATGCGAACTCATCCTTTACGGCTTGCATATATTGTTCATGACCTGCATAAAACATAAAACAATTAAAATTAAAACATGCAAAACCCATTTGGATGCTTTATGATCAATGCACATTCCATTTAAAACAAATGAATGCATAAAAAATAAATGCATTAAATAAGAAATGCATTAAAAAAATGAATGCATTAAATCAGAATGCATTAAAAAATAAACTTCAACCAATTTTTTTGTTTTATTGATGTGTTCCCTATAAGAAAATGGTTATGTGAAATAACCATATTTTTTCAATGAAAATATTGAAGTCACATGCGGAAATATATAATAAAGTAGAGTGTATATATATATTACACCTTTTTTGGAAATAAATTAGAAGTAAATTATTAATGTCTAAAAGTTTTATTTATTTTTAAATAAGCATTTTTAAGTATTTGAAAACTAAGTATTATTTATAATAATAATTCTTTTTAAATTATTTTTAAGCATCATTTTCAATAATTGTTTTTTTTTAAATAATGCAAATAAATCTTAGCATTAGCTATTGGTTTTATTTTGCATATGTAGGAGCAATAAGACTAGCAAAAATCAGAAGATAATGGGTAAGCCAAACCAGTAAACAAACATGCAATCAAATATAATTCAGAGCTTAGGACCAAAAGAAGGGGCTGAATGGAGTGTCAAAATGCGCACTAAATGCAATAACACATAAAAAATGATGAAGTAAGCTTATTTTACATTTAAAAGTTATAATTGATTGAAAAATTGTAAAAGATAGACAAATCAAAGATAAATATATCAGATTTCGGTAAATAGGCTGGGAAATTATTGTAAATAACATCATTATAAAAGACAATTTCGGGTCCCAACATACCCCCAGACCAAAGGTATGGCACATCCTCGTACCATAAATGAATCGGAAGTGGTCTTTCATTTATTCAAAAATTCTGCTTGATCATCAATAGTTTATAGGAAATCGTTCAGCAAAATGAAGCCAGCTTTATTACTGCATGACAACTAGAACTTAGAAAAAAAAACTACTTTAAGATTTCTCAATACATAGAATTCTGCCAATTATTAATAATTCACACTTATGAAGACCATATAAATTGAGACTACCTCCCCTAGACCGAAGGTATGGAACATCCTCGTGCCATGAATGAATTAAGACTGGGTTAAAATGGAAAACATGAGGGTATAGATAGTCAGTAAAGCCTATACGAAACCAGTCATATTTGCTACTTTTCAAAGGTTTATCGTTATTCAAGTAATTATGGACAAAGTTTTCATTTCAAGTTCGTTAGATTCCTAAGTTTATGGGTCCCACTTTTAGGATAGTTATATCCTAGGTATAGTATGAGTTAGACAATAGGGTCTTAAGTGCAACTTACAAACATTATCAAATGGTAGATTGATGGAGTTCATTTTGTTTATATCAACCATGCATGCCTTCCTCCAGTAGACCCACAACAACCTTTATTATCACAAAGTCATTTACATATTTTTATCTCTTTTTTTAGACTTTTTCTCTCTCTTTTAAACAAGCTGTCTTCCTCAGGCAGATTCCTGCTTTTCGGTCGGGCCTGTTCAGTACCCCGTCGAGTTTACCTAGTCATACCACAGGCTAATACCCGTTGCCAGCAAGCCTATTCAGTACCTCGATGGGTTAACCTCTTAAATTTGTTTTCTATCAGAGGCTGTTGTCCCACTGTTTCGAGTCCCTATAGATATTCGGAAAATGATTTTTCCTTTGAAGGAGTAGTGGGGGAGCAACTCTGAAAACCATGTTATAGGGTGGGATGGTATATGGATTGGAGGACAACTAGTCTTCTCTTTTATGGAAACAAAATAAAGGTCGTAAGAGGAATGTACTGAATCAAATATACACACAATTGATGGATTTAGTGTAAAGTAGATGAAACCATAAGATAATAAATGAAAGGTGTCTCTAGTCCCAAAATTTGTCTCTTTCATATAGAATTATAGTAGTGTTCCCCAAAAACTAGAAATTTCATTTACCCGTATGCTACCCTGTAATAAAGATGCTTAAATAACATGCCCTAATAATGAAGCTAGGATGTACAAGTGACCTCTAGGTTTTAGATAGACCTTAATATTATGACAAATCCTCATGATGCTTAAAGTTGGTCTTGAGTAAGTGATATAATTAAAAATATGCATGCATGAAAATGAATAATGATGTAAAATTGTTTTGGTTTAGTCATTAACATGATCTTTTTATTAGTTCTTTTATTTGAAAAATAAAACAAAAACAAAGTTGCATTATTCCCTAAACTAAGAATGCAACATTTTATTTATATACATATTTCCCTACCCTAAGAAGAAAGAAAACATATTTATTCAAGTATATGAGCTTTTCCAATGAAACCAAGTGCGAAGCAAAATTAGAATTGTACCTTTATCCACATATGAAAAGACTGTTGCAGTGATTACCTAAATGTAGAAGTTCAACCAACTTATTTTTCTTTGTATCAATAGGTGTTGAAAGAAGGAATGGTATTGCGGTCGAGTTACCTCTTAAAACCATCTTTCGATGTAGTGTTGGTACTCACCTTCCTTCGCTATGTCCTATAGATCCTCTTCTTCTAGTTGAGCAGTTGTTTGAGCATATGATGGATCTGTTAGCTTGCATGTAAAGAACTCTTTAATGTCCAGTTTCTCTCCTTCGAATGTAATCCCCAATGTATCAGCTTCTTTTGCAGTCTCGCAAAGAACATCTTTTTGTAGTTTTTGGGATTTTGGTTCGTCTGTTATTTCAAGAGAGGTTGATAAGCTCTCAACTATTGTCAAGATGGTTTTTACCTGGTGAGAATCATTCCCAGCTGCTGCTAGGATTTGAGAGAGTTATCTCATACTAATGAACACCTTTGAATCCATTTGGTTGGTTGATAGGTATTGCTTCACACAAGGATTAGTCCTTGGGGTTCTTACAGTACCCAATTTTTTTTATGTGTTTTTAAGAACTATTTACTAATAAAACACAACGTACTAAAAATAACTACATCAAATTAACTTGCAAAAAGAAAACACACTGATGCGAAAAAGGAACAACAAGGCTTTGGGGCGACCCACTAAAGTGGATGCGTCGTGAAGTCACACTATGTAAATTTCGTAGTGAAGTCGTCTTTGCATCTTATCGTTTCCTCTCCCCCTTGCTGTGTAATGTAAAGGCAACCTATCTACCCTTGTTTACCTAGACTCCAATCCCTTTAGCACCTCCCCGGCAACGGTGCCAAAATGTTTGGTAACATATATGCTATCTAAATCAACACTTAATTGTCAACCAGGGAAGGGAGCTTGTGAGATGCAAACACTATATGTGCAAGATTAAAGCTTACTCTAATCTAAGCTAACTAGATATGCAAATGCACTAATCATGCAACTACATGATGTTAAACTACGTGCATGACTATCATGAGTTAAATGGAAGAATTTAATCTGTCTATAAAAATAGAATACCAACTAAGAACTTGAAAAGTAACTATGAATTCAAATCTAATCTAACGTTATGCTAATCCATTCTATGAAATGAAATTGCAACGACTAGTCTAGGAAAGCGGTCACTTGGTCCAAAAACAATCTAATCCAATGAGAGTAAGTTTAAATATTCAAAACAGGCAACAAATCAACTAAACTATTTCATGAATGCATGAACTATATGCTTATGCAGGGATGAGAATCTACTTAACCATGTGATTAACTACGAAAGCAAATACTAAAATTAATTACGAAAGACAATATGAAATTAATTACTATAAAACAGGAAATTATGGTACAAGTGAAAAAGAGCAATTAATCTATCTATTCTATGAGCGAAACTACTTTATATTTTCAAAAGAGAAAATTAACCATCCCACTCTAGTTATCGAACTCAATGCAATCGTATAAAGTAGATTGAAACACTAATCTAAGGACCAAGTGTAAACAGATACTTTGCGAGGAATCATAAACTAACGTAAGAAAACTAGTTTAACAAATCCAATCTAATCAAAAACTAATCTATGAATTTGAAAAGTAAAGTAAGCTATGAGAACTTTCAAAATGAAACTAATGCATTTAATACAAATGAACTTATTAAACTTGAATTGGAACTAGTTCTTAATCTACTCTACCCATCGAAACACCATCCGGATTTGTTACTTTCTTTGAAGACTCAAAATAATCAAGCACTAAAATCCGGATTTGTTACTTTCTTTGAAGACTCAAAATAATCATTCATGAGGCATTTTAAAACAAATCCCACACTACAAATTATATAAAAATACAAATTAATTTACAACTAAAAACTATATCACAAACTATATTGCGAATTAAATATTATATATTTAAGTACAATTGCAAAACACTCTAAACAATTAAAGTTTATCAACTAAAGAAATGTCCAAATTACACGCTAAATTCCACTTTACTACTTTAAACTAAATTCTATAACATATAATCTAAATTATTATTAACTTCTTTAATACATAAATTTATTCTTACTTTATAATCATATTATATTATAAACAAATAATTTAATATTATTAAAAAATACAAATTACAAACTAATTCTTAAAATAATTTTCTAATAAAAAATTCAAATTTTATTTCTTAATCAAATACTTCGAAGATCTTCCTCTTTAAATATAAAATTATATGTATGCACTTTAATATGTATGTATCCTAAAGCTAAATTGAGTCAATGTATGGGTTATCTCATACATTAAATATATATCTTCACAACATATTCTCATAAGGTTTCCGCATATAAAACCTAGAAGTCATCATTTGTTAACGAAACTCCATATGAAATGAATTAAAAAAAAGATTTGTGTAATATCTAATTGTAACAACGAATGTAAAGCATATATACAATCCAATAATAAGCGAGAATACAACAAAGATGTAAAGATAAATCAAAACAAAAATTTCACAATCTGGACGAATAGTGCGAATGAAAGGCTGAAGTTATAAATTAAACACAAATGCGAATGGAAGGCTGAGAGATGAACTAAACAGAAATGCAAATGGCCGGCCGTATCAATTTTGAATGTATAAACCACATAAAAACACAGGAAAATTACAGTTTATCAACAACAAAACATCATCTACAGGAAAACTAAATACATATACATTAAAAAAAATTACTTATCTGCAAAAACGAAAGGAAACTGTTGAATATGTACAAATAGAACCTCCAGTTGTTGAGGGGCCCTTCTCAGCAATCAAAGGCTATGTCTAAATTAGTGAATCACTTCATAGAAGCCGAAAACATACATCACAGCTAAAGAAGAGTTTTTATTAATTTTGAATAGAGTTTTCACAGAGTTTATATGCCGACGACTAAATCCCAAGCTCTCATGTGGAGGCCAATATATATATTGTTTTACAAGAGATGAGCAAGTCGACCCTTTAGAGGTCGACTGCTCTCTAAATTTATTCAATCATAAAGATTGTTAACTAATTAAACGCCAACACACAAGCATCTTCCTTCTTCGACGTGAGTCTGGTTCTCTTTAGTGTGAACGTGGCATGCAGGCTCCTTCTTCAGCGTGTCTGACGATGTGGTGTTGGACATAGGAGAGCACACGGTTGTGAGTCTCTAGAACGAGAGCTCCTTCATCAATTAAATGCGTGGACCAATGTGCGGGGTGTTGAGTAGAGGAGAGTGACAACGATCCTTCTAGACTGATGAACATGCTATCACCCAGACACATGGATAATGAGCAGGTTGCAAATCCGTTTCAATGTTTTAATTCCTGGAATCTTTTATCAACAATGCGGTTAGCTTGGCAAACTGAACAATGAGCTGTGTCTTGAGCTGGATGCTAAGTTTAATTCATGGATGAATTCTATTGATGGGTGCCAGGTTTAATTATAACTAAATTTTATTTGCTGGAAGCTAGGTTCCATCATTTTTCTGGTGCGCTCCTCTTCTTCACGACATACGAACTCATCCTTTACATCCTGTATATATTGTTCACAGCCTGCATAAAACATTAAACTATTAAAATTAAAACAAGCAAAACCCATTTGGATGCTTTATGACCAATGCACATTCCATTTAAAACAAGTGAATGCATAAAAAAATAAATGCATTAAATAAGAAATGCATTAAAAAAATGAATGCATTAAAAAATAAACTTCAACCAACGTTTTTGTTTTATTGATGTGTTCCCTATAATAAAATGGTTATGTGAAATAACCATATTCTTTCAATGAAAGTGTTATAAGTCACATACATAATATATAATAAAGTACATTATATATATATATATATATATATATATATATTCCACCCCTTTTTGGAAATAAATTAGAAATAAATTATTGGTGTCAAATTTTAATTTATTTTTAAATAAGCAATTTTAAATATTTGAAAACTAAATATTATTTATAATAATAATTCTTTTTAAATTCCTTTTAAGCATCATTTTCAATAATTGTTTATTTTGTTCTAAAAATAATGCAAAGAAATATTAGCATTAACTATTGGTTTTATTTTGCATATGCAGGAGCAACAAGACTAGCAAGAATCGAAAAATAATGGGTAAGCCAAACCAATAAACAAACATGTAATCAAATCTAATTCATAAATTAAGACCGAAAGAAGGGGTTGAATGGAGTGCCTAAATGCGCACAAATGCAATAACACATCAAAAATGATGAATTAAGCTTCTTTTACATTTATCAGTTATAATTGATGAAAACATAGTAAAAGATAGACAAATTAAAGATAAATGTATTAGATTTCGATAAATAGGTCGGGAAATTATTGTAAATAACATCATTATAAAAGACAATTTCGGGGCCCAACACTTGGTACCTGGGATTTTTCCAAGAATCAACAGATTTGGTGCTAGAAGGAGAGTCGCCAGTGCATGGATGGTAGAGGAAATCCTTTTTTTATAGAATATTACATAGGAACAACATCAAAAAATACTTTCCCTAAAGATTATTTTCCTGAATTTAAAGAACAAGAACAAGAATAGACGTGTTCTAGAGAAGAAGAATCAGAACGTTTTTACGCTGTCCCATTTGAGAAAGTAGATCAGTTTAGGAGACATACTAGATCATTAATCAAGAAAATTGGGGGGTTAAAAGTTTATTCCCATGTTACCTGGAAGGAAATATTCGAAGAAAGTATCCTCATACATTAAGGATTCAATTCTTGTGGAAAATTTGGAAGAATTGGTATATCTATCCATCCAAGAAACTGTTCAGCCTTTGGATCATTGGATCCAGAATCCCTTGCAGTTTCTATTTTCAGTCAGTATCCACCATAGTCTCCACCTTGAATCATGGCTTCTATTAATCAAACCGGCTGGAGAGCAAGAACACCACTCAACCTGGATGCTCCATTGCATGATTTACCTAAGCACCCAGAAAAGGTATTACCAAAATTTGATCTTGGAAAGGGTGTTTATGCTAAAGATCACTTAAAAAGTTTTTATATGGCTTTGAATCTTTTAAATGTTGACCATGAAGATGTGGTTTGCATATTTTTTCAATATACTTTTGAACCTAAATCATCTTCATGGTACTTTAGTCTGCAAGCTAATTCAATAGTAAATTGGGATGGTGGTAAAGGGATCATAGCTGTAAGGGATCTGGGCAGTTCACTGGGCTGAGGGAGACTCAAGCTGTGGTAACATGGTAGGAGACTGCAGAATACTCTGAACAAAGGCGACCTGATTGGAGGTGCTGCCGAGAGGATTGATCATAGTGCTAAGAGGTGGGGGGGGACTTCTTCATGGGTTATGGAACGAGAAGAAGTGTGGATATATAAAATGCTACTGTCGTGTGGATTTTTCGAGCCCATGACAGTACATGCTCGTGGTTGCTTTCATATTTACTGAGTCTGAAAGCAAATAAGAAGACTCTGATGTAATGAAATGGCACTGTCATGTGGATTTTGCGAGCCCATGACAGTTCATGCTCGTGGTTGCTTTCATATTTAAGGAGTCTGAAAGCAAATAAGAGGACTCTGGATTAATGGAATGGTATTGTCATGTGGATTTTGTGAGCCCATGACAGTTCATGCTCATGGTTGCTTTCAATTTTAAGGAGTTTGAAAGCAAATAAGAAGACTCTGAATGGATGGAATGGTACTGTCGTGTGGATTTTACGAGCCCAGGACAGTACATGCTCGTGGTTGCTTTCATTTTAAGGAGTCTGAAAACAAATAAGAAGACTCTGAATGGATGGAATGGTACTGTCGTGTGGATTTTACGAGCCCAGGGCAGTACATGCTCGTGGTTGCTTTCATATTTAAGGAGTCTGAAAGCAAATAAGAAGACTCTGTATTTGGAATGGTCAGGCAAGGAGGAAGTGTTCAATTAGGGGACAGTTATGATGATTAGAATTGATGGCGGGGGGAAACACTGGTGGATCTCCTTACAGGGTGGATGGATGGTGGCAAAATAACGAGACCTTTGCAATATGACAGGAGTGAATGGCTCATGTAAAATAATTGAAATAATCGAATGACGACCGATGTGGCGCGCAAATTGATGCAGCAAGGTGTAGGGACGCACTGTTGTAATTGTACCAAGTGAGAGCGAGAAATGATCTCAAGCATCATCACGAGCTCGGAAAAGTGGATCCGGCGATATAAACAGTGTGGAAAACGGAGAACGGCCGAAGTGGCGTGTAAACCGAGACGACTATTAGGGTCGAGAAAATGGGCAAAAACTAATTTCGAAAAAATGATGCAAGGAAGTGACCATTGTGAAGGTCTCGTCGTGCTGGTTCCAATGGTGGAAACAGTTCGGAAAATGGACTCCGTATGGGTTCGAAATGGCCAAACAAGGAAAAGGTCAACGGGCTATAAATAGTAAGTGAGCCCAATATGACACGTCATTTGCACTATTCCCATTTTGCGCACGATCGGAGTGTACCAGAGCTTACGTGGGATTTCTGGACGATTTGACCGGCGGTTTCGAGATTCGGGAGAGCCAGGTATTCCATTGAACTTATGCCTGTTTTCTTTTTGGGTTGGGGGGAGGGTTGTGGGTCCCGGGGGGGTCTTTGTGCGGTCCACAAGGGTGGACCGCGGGTTTCGACCGGGACAGCCGCGGTTTGGACCGCGACTGTCGGGTTTGACAGCCGCGGTTTGGACCGCGACTGTCGGCTTGACAGCCGCGGTCTGCACCGCGAATGTCGGCTTGACAGCCGCGGTCTGCACCGCGAATGTCGGCTTGACAGCCGCGGTCTGCACCGCGAATGCCGGCTGGACAGCCGCGGTCTGGACCGCGACTGCCGGCTGGACAGCCACGGTCTGGACCGTGACTGCCGGCTTGACAACCGCGGTTTGGACCGCGACTGTCGGCTGGACAGCCGCGGTCTGGACTGCAACTGTCTTGTGTGTCTGGAGTTGTTTGGGAAGGGTGAACATGTCAATTTGTTGAGCATGAGTCTAATAAGGCTTTGTTGTTGGACTAACAGGATGCCACAGACTGTATGGAGAGAGCGAGAGATGCCAGAGGAGCTGGTGGACATTATCCGAGAGGACCGTCGTGTGCGTTCGATGCTTGGGATATTCGGCCTACTGAAGTTTGCGGAGATTCCGATGATTCGGTCAGCAGGATTGCTGCTGAACCACTTGGTGAGTTTCTGGGAGCCAGATTCACTGGCATTCCGAGTACAGGGGGAGAGGGTGGACCTCACCCTTGCTGATGTCTATTTTCTGACGGGGTTGCCCTGCCTAGGGAGGGTGGCAGATACCCAGCCGCGGGGGTCCGCGGATCTTGATATCGTGGATATGGCAGTACGGTTTTGTGGGGGAGAGGCTCAGGTGCATCGGAATGCACTCCGAGTTAGCGACATCCGGGAACTGGTAGTTCGAGCGACGGCCGCATGTATAGTGCGGATCTTGGGCTCCCAGTCACCTGAGAAGGTGTCTGGGGGGCAGATGCAGCTGGTGGAGCGTACACTGGGGGGGACCTATTTTGCATGGGGTCAGATGTTCCTGACCTGCGTTCAGCGACAGCTGACCGCAGCGAAGGAAGCTGGCAAGGGATTCTGCTTCGGGTCGTTCTTGTGCGCCTTCTTTATGGAGAGGGTCCCCACACTGCGGCCACGGGTGCCGGTCCGGGCAGGAGGCGTGAGGGAGCCTCGTATGATTCGATGGGGGGAGATGATGCGCCGCCGTGGTGGTGGCGATGTGGGCCGGTATTTTACGGATGAGTTGTACATGCAGTGGCTCCAGCTGCCACTGATGCTGGAGGACTTTCCGTACAGGGACATGGATTACAGAGGGGATCCAGATGCGCCCCGCCCAGCAGGACAGATATGGGGTCCAGATGGTATGTGTCATTTTGATTGTTCTTGTCTAGTTGTTTATATTATGTATGATGTATGTTTTGATGTAGATTTACTGACATGTGGTTGATTTGCAGATGGGGGCCCGCAGCCGCCGCTAGGGCATGTGGCACGGCGAGGGATAGTGGCAGTTCCGGCTTTGCCCGGGCGGGGTCCGGTGCATCGGCGAGACGCGGATGGGGCTCTAGAGTCTGTACGGATGCTGCTGGAGCGGCTGTTGACTGGAGTGAGTGATGCGGGGTGGGAGGACCTTCCGCGAGACGTGCGTCGGGACTGTAGGCAAGCGCCTCGGG